>PVIJ01009987.1:0-63216 GCA_004024925.1 Scalopus aquaticus | reverse complement strand
GAGGGGCACCTCACCTCAACTCCGGCAGTTTCTGGGCTCCACCCGCTGTGACCCGAGATGTGCCCGACCAAGGCCCGCACCCCCAGGGTCCTGGAGCCCCGTGAGGACAGAGGCGGCACCTCGGGCCGCGGCGGCAAGCGCACGCCTGGGCCTCCGGAGGCGACAGGGGGACGGGCCAGGCCTGCGAGGCCCCGCTCCGGGGCGGGCGCTGCTCTCTGTGCCCGCTCGGGGTTCCCACCTTTCCCCGCAGCGCCCGACGCAGAGCTCTCAGAGGAGACGGCACAGCCGACGCTACAGAGAAGGAAGCGACGGCCCCAGGGGACAGCAGGAGGCGGCCAGACCCCGGGGGCCTGTGTCCCGGAACAGCTGGGTCCTCGGTGCCCGCTTTGATGCCCGAGAGGCTCAAAAATAATTTCCTCTGTTGCCCTGGGTCACCTTCCTTTAGATCAAACTCTAACGTTCGCGAAGCAGGAGTGGAGGCAGGAGGGGAGCCAGGGGTGCCGCGCAGGGGCGCGCCCCGCGTCCTCTCACGGCTGACCGAAGCGGAAAGTGGGGTCGGATTCGGCCTGTTCTGTCGGGAGGAGCCCCGAGTCCTCACCCGGGCCTGGCGCGGCCTGGGGCTGCCCCCTCTGTGGCCCCGAGTGTGCCTCCCTCAGACCAACGCCCACGGCCCCCACGCCGCCCCCGGAGAGCTCAAGCCGGAGACGGCGGCCAACACATCGGCCCGCCGTGTCTGCGCCTGAGGGCTGGCGAGGGCGGGCGAAGGGCTGCTTCCTCTGGGCTGGGCTGGAGTCTTCCGTCGGGGTCCTCACCTCGGTGCCTGGCAAGGCCCACACTCCTTGCCGGAAGCCCCCTGCGTCTCTGCCGCTGCGGCGGGGGGACTGCCGCGGCCCCTCCGTTCTGGGACGGGCACCTCGACCCTCCCGCAGGGCCCTCCCCTGGATTCCCGCCGCGCTCTCGACTCGGCCTCCTCGGCTAAGGTTGCCCCGCAGCCCGAGGGCCGCACGGCCCGAGAGCCCTGGCGCGGAAGTGCGGCTGCGCGGCGGGCCGGCCCAGCCCGGGGTCTCCCCAAGCACACGGCAGGGGCGGGGCAGGGGCGGGGATGGGGCCGTCCGCGCCCGTCCTGGAGTTCAGGGTCGCCCCGGCCGCCCCGCAGCTTCCCGCCTGAACAGGCCGCAGGGTCTGGGGCGCCCCGAGGCCTGCGAGCGAGCGAGCGGAGGGAGGCCCCGCGGTCCAAGGCTCTCGCCTCCAAGACGCCCTTCCCGGCCCAAAGGGGGCGCCGTTCGACGGCCCCGCCTGGCGGGCGCCTCTCAGAGCTGAAGGCGCAGGTGGGGCCACTTCTGAGGCGCTTTCTCTGAAGCAGAAGCCCCGAATCCCCTCATGGGCCACACCGCGGCTCCCGCGGGGCCTCCCTCCGCTGGCCTCCTCCGCGCGCCTCGCAGGAAGGCCCCACCGCCCTCGGAGTCCCGGGAACCAACGCGAGGAGCCTCCCCCGAGGGCTCTGCCGGACGGACGGGCTTCTGCGGGGCCCCTGCTCTGGGCTCGGGGCCCGCAATCCTGGCCGAGGGGCCTCCGTTACCTTCGGTCGGGCGGGGCCCGGGACTCCGCCCTCCGCGGGCCCGAGGACGGACGGACGAGGCGCGGGCCAGCCGCCCCGCGTGAGCCGGCCGGAAGTGAGGTAACGCCACATCCGGCCCCGCTGCGTGGGCTCCCGGCCTCAACGGCGAGCGCGGGCCGGGGCTGCGCGGGCTCCGTCGGGGCTGGCGTCGGGGTCTCCCTCCCTGGGCCCTCCGGGGCTTCCCCTTGGCTGCTGACGCCCGGGCCCCTCCGCCGACGTGCCTCCAGCGCCTCAGCCCAGGCCTTCCCCTCCTGGAGACCCCTCTGTTCCCGCTGCGGCCATCGCTCTGGCTTCCTCTTCCCGGGGCCCTGCCACGCGAGCCCCTGCCCGGAGGGGAGGGGGCGCTTCCTGTCAGCGGGGCCTTGGGTACGATGCTCTAAAACGCCGAGAGGCGGCATCTGAGAGGCCCTGCTGTTTCGGGGTTGTCTGACATCGCGTCATGGAATGAGGTGCTGATCTGCCGCTTCACCCTCACGCTAGTAACAAACCACATTTCACGTCGCTACCGAGTGTGCGTTTAGTGTGTGTGTGTCTTCTTGAAAAGAATCCGTACATTTACTATGTGTGGCTCACTCTGGTAGCCACACGGTTTTTATCTTCTTTTAAAATGCTGTTTTGAAAGGCCAGCTCTCAGGAACCTGCCAGAATTTCAGAAATAACCGAAATCCAGTGAGTCACTGAAATACTGAGCTGGTAAAAGAGCTTATTGTGCACACACCAGAAAGACAGCTTAGGAACCGGGAGCACTCGCACCAAACCTGGAGTGAGTTTCAGGGGGTCGTTGTTACACAGCAGCTTCTGGTGAGAAGTCAGTGACTGATTCTTCTTCATAGGGATTGCTTATAATATTAGACTTTTCTTGAATTATAGAAAATTGGTTAGTGCTTACCTCACATCAATTTTGGTAAACGGTTTAAGTTTTGCTTATGATTTCCAGAGTCATAAGCAAGAAATGACCCAGGTCAAGACGGTCTTGCAAAATAAGCTAAATTAAACTTTGTCTGGCTAAACTGGTTTAGGCTGCTCAGGGAATGTTCAAGGCTGAACTTTTGGTTTTGATTTTAAAAATTCTCACCTTTCAGCCATACTCTGAGGCTGAGAACATGGCTGACCCATGCGGCAATCATCCTCAGCTACAAGGCAACGTCTTGTGGAGGAATCACATAGAGTCGTTTTTGCTAGTTGAGTCATCAGCCCAAAGGGCCAGGCAGCCGCCGTCGTCGTCTCTGTGGTTGTTGTTGATTCCATGCAGCCATCGTGTCCTCATGGACACCACGTGGTGGGCGTGGCTGCCGCCGGGGCCTGAGGATGTTTCATTTCTGGAGGAAGTGGGCTTCCACCTGATTTAGGCCTTTTGATGTTGTGCGCAGTCATGTCACTTAATGAGAGGTATTTCTGCAGGAACAAAAGGAAGTCAAAGGCTAGTAGTTTGGCAAATTATAAATTCAGTTTCTAAGTTTGGCGAGCAGCCATTTGGGAAAATTTCTAGATTTGAGTTGGAATCCTCTCCAGATGGAGGATGACGATGGCAGAGTCTGGTGGGTTTCCCCGGTTTGCACTTTGACTGTGTCTTGCTGTCACCAGGTGCTCTGTTGAGCAGCAGTAGGTGCACATCCGTGGTGGTCACGGCTCTGAAATTTGCGAGTAGATAAAACCCCAGAGACAATTAACAGGATCAGGAAAAGAGAAAAAGGGAAATGTTTTTCAGTTTTTGTTTACCAAAGTACACTTTACCAAATCGCTATAAATTATAGAAAGCTGAAAAAGAGAGGAGGAGAAAAAGGGTCCTTTAAATTTGGAAAACAAAACATTAACAGCAGTATTTGCAATGAAGTTGTAAAAATTATAATCTTCATTAGTTCGTTGAACCCCCTGTAATTAATCCTTGCTTTGTTTCAGCTTGGGTTAGCAGCTTTACAGATCAGTTCCTCTAGAGTTTTAGAAATTCTTACCCAGTTCAGTGTTATGGTCTTAAAGTTATCAGAAACAAGTATTTGTCAGTCTTTTCCATGAATTTACTTGAAGATGAAGCACTTTTCAGGAACACTTTCGCAAAAACATCACAGTAAAATAATAACTGTCTGTAAATGACAAGAGAATGAAAAATGGCCACAGTTAAACATCGATGAGTTTCCTATAATGCAAGAGATAGAGAAATTTGGTTATTTCAGTGGCATACATTTTAAAGCAACTAGAATTATGACTGCTAACGATATGAGAACATATCAGATTTTTAGGAAATTCACACCGTTTTTGGAACACAGTAGTAACATTTTCTACAAAGAGAACCTAAAGAAAGTTTAGCGTTAGCTCTTTGACAGTGCTTCACATATAATGTAATGTATCAAATATATGCCTAATAAGTTTAGCGGCTCTATTTTATAAGAAGAGAGAACGAATCTTTTGAGACATTCCAGGGACCCTCTAGAAAATTCCCATAGTTATTTCAGAGGTCAGAAAAAAAAAACAAACTTCATTCAAAAATCGATTTGGGGGAGGTTTGTCAAAAATATCAAGTTTTTTTTACATACAAGCTGGGGTACAGGCCAGAGGCATGGGGAGGCGAGAGGGTTCACCAGGGACAGAGTGGGGAGCAGAACAGGCACACTGCTGAGGGGAGCAGCGGGCGAGGCAGGAGAGGTCTGCCCCACCATGTGGGATTCTCCCTGGCCAGGTGTCGAACTCGCGTCGCCGCTGCCGACAGCCCCACAGTGCAGCGCTCAACCGCTGCGCCACCGGGGAGGCCCAAAAATATCAAAAGGTTTAAACCACTTGATGAAATGGGACACAATTCATTGTAAAACAATTCCTAGTTACCCATTGAGCCATAGATGAAAAGAAGGGCTTTTTAACACCAGAAATTAAGAGATTTCAGAGGCAAATACAGTTATTTTTTTTTAATTTTTAAATTTTTTTATTGTTATTTGTGTCTTTTACATTTTGTATTCCCCTTGGGCAGCCCACTACCAATTCACCCGTGATCCATCTCCATGGTCCCCTGTATTCTCCTCTCTTCCATTTTGTGCCCTTATCCTCCCCTCCCCCTCCATCCCCCCCCCCACCCGCTGAGTGTCTCTCTCCGACCTGGCCTCCCTGTAGTCCTGTTATAAGTGAAACCATTCGATATTTTTCTTTTTCTTTCTGGCTTATTTCACTGAGTATGATCCCCTCTAATTCCATCCATGTCGCTGCAAATTGCATGTGTTTATCTTCTTTCCATGCTGAATAGTATTCCATTGTGTATATGGACCACATCTTCTGGATCCAATCATCTATTTTTGGACATCTGGGTTGCTTCCATACCTTTGCTATTGTGAAAAGTGCCGCAATGAACATACGGGTGCATGTATCCTTTTGGATTAGTGTTTTACTTGTAAAAAAAAACAAACAGCTCTTTTAATAAAGGAGACTCCACTTTTCGAAATTATCACAGATGTGGCCGACACAATGTAAAGAACAGCAAAAGTTTTCATTAAGCCCAGAACCTTGTTTCCCAATCAGATTACATTAAAGGTAAATTTAAAACTTTTGTTTCTATTGTCTTAAGAGCAGACCAGTAATCTTTTTAAAATGTCCTTTTGATAGAGACAACCAAGTTTCTTAACTAAATTATTTACATGCCATACAGATCCTTCTAGAGCCTTGTTTGGAGTCGTTTTATCTGGTAAAGCTTTTGCAGAGCAGTCGAAGACCGAGTCTCGTTGCATCAGAGGTTTGCAGTCTGCTCTAGTCAAGGGACCTTGGAAGATTCCTTGGAGTGGCCTCTACGACTCCCTGTTATCCCAAAGGTCACCTGTTTTCTGGTGTAAGGAGGGCGCCCAGACGAGAAGCAGGTGCTTTTGAGGGAGGCGGAGAACGTGCTTTAAACCAGGTGGAGCTCATTGGCCGTAACTCTGATGGGGCCTGTTTTTTAACAGCTTTTCCAAAACACACGGGATCACATGTGTGCCCCCTTTTTGAACAGAATCGGGGGCTGACCAAGAAGCGTCAACAAGCAAAACACAGGCACGCAAGAACAGAGTTTGAATCCAAGAGAGATTCTCCCTCTAGTTCCAATGGACTCTGAGTCCAGCTCCTGTTTGCTCACCGGCCATTGGGGGTCTTCACCAGACCGCACTTATGCCGTGATGGTCTGGAAACAGGTCAAATAATAGATGAGAAACCAATGAGGCATCAAAGTAAAAATTAGCAGTTTATTGCGCACACACCAGAGGGATATTTTACAACTGGGGCCGTCCAACCAAAACCTGGAGTGAGGTTCTTGGGGACGTTGTTATACAGCAGCTTACAATGAGGAGGCAGTGGCCGGTTCTTCCTCACAGCGATTGGTTTTAAGATTAGAATTGCCTTAAATGATAGGAAATTGATTAGTGGTTACCTCCTATTAACTTCGGGAAGCAATTTGCTCTGCTTATGAAATCATAAACAAAACGCATTAGCAAGAGATGACCCAGGTCAAGTTAGTCTTGCAAAATAAGCTAAATTACTCTTTGTTTGTCTGACTAAAGTGGTTTTCTCTGCTTTCAGAATGTTCAAGGCTGTTCTGCATTTGGTTTTTGATGTTAATACCCGAAAGTGGTTTCAGGCGGGCATCAGCTGCCCGTGTCCCAGCGTTACCCCGGGGCTTCTGGCCGTGGGGTCTCAGGGCCGCCTCACGTTTGTGCAGTCAAACTGGGCAGAACTTGAAAAACTTTCCTTTCGCCTGTCCGTCCTGTCATCCACCTCCCTGCAGCCCCCAGGCCCCCACTGCCGTCCGCTCGCCCCCTCCCCACGCACAGCCCCGCCACACGCCTTCCGGCGTGTTCTGCTGAGATTGGTCGCCGAGTTCCCTCCTCCAGTTGAGAGTGGATTTTGCGAGTGAAAGTCAGCAGTCTGAACTTGCTGGACACTTTGGCATCTCACAGGTAAGGCACCGAATCTTCTATGTATAGTATGCTGTTCTCTGGTAATGAGTAAGCTTTACTGCGCCGTTCGGGACTTCTTTCAGCAAACTCTCAGCGAACTTTCACGTTTGCTTCTTGTACATTTTTGTTAGTCTCCTATCAAGGTAGTTTTTGGACTTTGTTGCCTTATTGAATGGGGTATTTTCCTTTAACTGTTCTAATGATTGCTTTTTTGTGGCAAGGGCCTTACTAGAATATTCCACATACCCACGCCTTTGAATAGAGATAATGTTATGGATATTTTGTAGGTAACAGCATCGCCTCATATTATCTGTCTTGGAAATATCCGTGTCTTATTTTGTTGTCCATAGCTCTCTGGGTCTGAGTGCAGTTTTGCACAGTAGAGGCGAGTCCACAGGCATTGTTGTGTTGTCTACCCCGGCTTTAAAGGAAATTCTCCTGACGTATCATGCCTAAATGTGCTTGCTATAGACTTCAGGAAATTGAAGTTCTAGTCTAATGTTACTTTGCTATTCTTTTACCATAATCTTGAGCTGAATTTTTTCAAGGGCTTTTTGTGTACCCATTAACGTGAAGTGTTTTTTCTCCTCTAATTTGTCCAGGAAATTATAATTGAAAGTATTTCCTAATGAAGCACATATTTTTATTCCTTGTCCACAGCTTGTTCACTTAATTTACTGCTATATTGAATATGCTATTAAATTATTTAGAACATTTGCTAGTATGTGAGTGAGCCGGGGTCAAGTGTTCTTTTCATGGGGTGTCTCATCCTGGGTTTGCATCAAGGAGTGCTGGCCTGGCCGAATAAATCGACTCGTCATCTGTTTCGTGTGTGTGCTTTAGAAGAGTTTACATAAGATGGTAATTTGTTTTTTTCCAGACTCTTAGGAGGAACTGGTCTTCAAAACTGCTTTTTTCTGCAACATATGCTGGTGGCTTGTGTTTTGAATAGTTTGTTTTGCTTGATTAAACTTTTAAGTGGTCAAATTAATTTGGGGTTCACACTTAACGGCATGATACTTATAATAAAATGTCTTACTACAGAAATTATCAAACGTACAACAATGGAGAACAGGGTTATGAGCCCAGTACCCCTGATACGTGGCATCAACAGTTTTCAAGACAATCTGGTCCCAGTTTTACCCTCCCCTTCCCCATCTCTCCTACTGGAATAATTTGAAGCACGTGCAAAACGTCGTATTGGTCTATTTCTAAATATTCCACAAGTGTTTATAAAAGATAAGGACTATTTTATGAAGTATAAATCCAAAGTAATTATCTTTACTAAAAGTCTAAGTTATAATCAAATGCCCAGCTGTTTTTTTACGTTTACCTGGCAGAGGTATACTTTTTTAAAAACGTCGTTTCTTTGTTTTTGTTTTGCTTGCTTTGTTTCTTTGTAGTCTGCGAACAGAATAGTGGTGACCAGACAGGAAGGGCCTGGGGGTCAGGGAAAATGGGGACTGGGGCCCAATGGGCAGGTGCTGGATGGGGCCGCTCCTGGTGGTGATCAAGGTGTAGGATAGACAGGTGTGAAACTTACAGAACCTGTAAGCCAGTGGCACTTCAAAGCAAATGTTGAAGAATCTCCTTCCTCTGAATCTGTGTTCAAATAGGAGTTAATCGCCACAATTGCCTTTTATGTACCGTGAGTCTTTTTTGAGCTGTAATTCCTTCCCCCCTGACCTCTTTTTCCTTGCAGTTTTTTTTTTTTTTGAAAAAATAAATGCCTCCAATTTGTGTCCTCTCCAGTGTTCCATAGCCGGGGTTTTGCTGAGGGCAACGCCTGCGGTGCCCCCCTTAGCACGCTCTTCAGTGCTTGCTTTCTGATGCTTGTTTCCGGTACTGCAGCCGTTTCTCCAAGGAGCCCGAGTTCCTTTTGGGGAATGGTTTGCCCCAAACTGGCTGCACTGCTCGCTGCTCTGGGGAGTTGCCACTCACAGACTGCTTGTAGGTTACTCACGGGCCAACGAAATGTGCATGCACACGTTAACCTGCGTAAGGCCACGTACCTGTGAATACTGACACACGCAACGTGCGGGGTGCATTCAGAGCTGTCGGCCTGGATTTGTGGGAGACGAGCGTAGCCGCTCGTGTCGAGCAAGTCTTTTTGACTTCAGCCTACGTTTGTTTCCTGAGTTTCTTGGCGCGACCCCTTCCCCTCCTACCTTTCCAGCGGTTGGTGAATACACTGCAGTGCAGCTGGAATATTTTGCCACATTCTGCATCCCGTCATGCGATTCCCTGGCCTCCTAAATTAATCATTTTCACACATTAACATTTACTCTTTGTGCGTCCAAGTCCCCGTTCTCTGACAACGGCTGGCGTGGACACCAGCAGCGCCTGCCCCAGCAAATCCCCTGAACTCAAGCTGTTTCAGCTTCCCCTGTGATCTCCCCTTCCAGAATGTCCCAAGAGGGAGTCGTGCCCTCTCTAACCGTCCCCAGCTGTCTCCGTTGATGGAGTGATATGCATTTCAGACGTATTCCCGCCTCTCCACAGGTCCCAGATCATTTTTTCAGGTGATGAATAGTGCCCCATCGCGAGGCCTGCACGCCCTGCCCATTCATCTCCTGAAGGACTTCGTGCTTGCTTCCAGTTGCTGGCGGTTGTCAGTGGCTGTTATAAAAAGTCAGGCCTTTGCGTGGCCGTGTCTCTAGATTGGGCGGGTGAACACACCCCTAGGCGGACGCTCGCAGATCTTACACGGAGACTGTGTCCAGTTTTTGAAGAAAATGGCACACCATTGTTCTAAGTGGGCGCCCCCGTTTGCATTCCTCCCAGAAGTGAAGGAGCCTCCCCTTGCTCTGCATTTTCAGGAGCTCCCGTCATGCGGAGCGGTCTCTCCCCGCTGTAGTTGCAGTTCCCTAATAACAAACTGTATTCAGCATCGTCTCCGTGTTTATTTGCCATTTACCTATTTTCTCTCCTGAGGTATCTGCTTAGATCCTTTCCCTAGTTTGTGAGTGAGGTGTTTCCTGTTGTTGAATTTTCAGTCCCTTGTACTCTGTACTCAAGTGCTTTGTCAGGTGGCTGCTTCGCAGCGCGCACCCTGTGACGCCTCCTCTCATTCTCCGCAGCACCTTTCACAGAGGACACATTACAAAGAAGTGCAGCTTGGTCACGTTTCTCTCTCTTGGATCATGCTTTTTTAGTGTTGTATCTAAAAACCCATTCCCAATTCCAACATCATGTAGATTTTCTTCTTTGTTTTCTTCTAGGGATTTTATAGTTCCTTCATTTCACACTCAGGTCTTCAAGCTATTCTGGGTTATTTTTTGCGAAAGGTGCGGTTTTGTGTAGTTTTATACCTAGGTTTTGTTAGCTTTATACTTAGGTATTTCATCTTGTGGATAGTATTGTAAATGGTATACTTTTTAAAAAAGATTTTTTGTATGTATATAGGAGCTAGGGTGTAGGCCAGAGGCGCAGGGGGTGGGGGTAAGAAGATTCACCAGTGACAGACTGGGGAGCAGAACAGGAGGATCTACTGAAACCCACTGCTGAGGGGAGCCGTGGGGAGACAGGAGAAGTCTGCTGCGCCCTGTGGATCAGCTCCCTGGCTGGGAATCGAACTCAGGCCCTAAAGGTGATAGCCTGAGACTCAACCCCTAGGCCACCAGCAAGGCCTCTGTAAGTGGTATTTTTTGATTTAAAATTCCATTTGTTCACTGCCAGTATGACTTCTTAATTGACTTCCTGACCTTAATCTTAATCTTAATATTAATATTAATTCTGCTTCCTGTAACCTTACTATAATCACTTTTTAATTCCAAGACTTATGCTATTGCCAATTCTATGGGATTTTCTACTAGACAAACATGTCTTCTGTGAACACAGCTGGATGGAGGAAATAGTGTTTTTAAGGTTATTGATAGTATCCTTAATTGTCTAGTCATCATCAAGAATAATATTAGCAACATTTTCTTGCAGATTGCCTTAGAGAAGTCTACCCTGTGTGTTGTAGGAAATGTGTTTTTCAAAGTAAGATGAGGATGATTTAAGACGAGAAGTTTTGTGATGTCCCTGTGCCACCTACGTGCGCTCCTGATTGTTTCTACCTGTGGCTCTTCCCTTTCCTCATGGAGTCAGACAATTCTTAGAAGGTTTCTTCATGGTGGTTTTTTTTTTGTTTGTTTGTTTTATACTTCATTCTTCTTTCTTTTTTCCTCTGGGTTCTTTCCCCCTTTGCAGCTTCAAGTTTGCCGATCAGTCTTCCGTTCGGCCCATTCTACTTCCATGACTTTCTCCCGATGGTGCCGGCTCTTTTATGGAACTTTTTACATTCTGCAACTCCATTATTTTCTTACTTACAGTTTCCATTTCAATCTTCAGCTCGTTGATTATGTTTCTCATACCATTTATTTGCTTTTCTGGGTTTTGCATATCTCTGATCTGTTTTCCTGTGGTTTCCTTGTACTTTTCCATTTCTTTGAATTTTAGCATGGCAAGTGTGAACTCTGTATTATTTTTAAGAACTGCATTCATGCTTGAGTTTATCTATCTAGTTTATTTTTCATGTTTGTGAATTTTCTATTTCATTAGTGGCCAATATTATTTTGATTGTTTCTTTCATCCTGTATGCCTTTGGTAAATATTTTTCTTTTTCTGGTGTCTCCAATCCAATGTTAACTTTATTAAACTTCATTGGTTCTTATTTGCTAGATAATATCTAAGGAATGAATTTAAAGCTATACATTTTCTCCGAATATCATTATTTGTCTACACCCGTAGGACTCCCTGTGGAGTGATCTCGTTGTCTTTTATAACTGCACATTCAGATATTTTCGTTTTTATTTCCTCTTTACCCGGGTGCTTTATTCAGGTGTTTATGTATCACGTTCCTGTTATCCATACGTCTGTCTTGCTATTAGTCTCTTCCGTGTTTGCTTATTTTTGCTTTCTGTAACGGTGTATGAATATGGCTTATATGTTTGTATTTGGGGAAAGTGAGGAATTTTTAATTCCCTAGTACATAACCAACCTTTGCAAATGTCCCTTGACATCTGAGAAGCATTTTTTCTTTCCGTAGTTTGGTAGAAAGCTTTATGTATCTGTCGTCTGTTATCTGTCTGTCTCTACCTATGGCAAGCGTAAACTCCTGTAACAAAGATACCCCAAGACATGAAGACTTAGGCAAAGTTGCCACTCATTCCTCTCCCATACAGCAGTCCAAGTTGATGTAGGGAGCAGCTTTACTTTAGCTGGCATTTTGGCATCCGTCATCTTTCCATCCTTCCGTTTTGTTACATGGCTACTCCTGGAAGTCTGTCTTCGTCTGCATGATTTCAGCTCTGACTCAAACCCCTCTATCCTGTGCGTTGAAAACGAGATGTCCAAGGCAAGTGTTTTCATTTCAGTGACTTGGGCAGAGCTTGCACGCATCACAGCTGTTCACTTTCCATCTTAAATAAGCCAGTCCCATCGCCTCCCGGATGAGAACGCTGGAAATGGGGGTCCACGAGATAGCTCCGTGCAGCAGCTTGCCTGGTGAGGAGTTTCGCTGCGTCCATCTGTGTGGAGAAAGATGTACTAAGCAGTATTTGTCAAACCCTGTATTTTTCTGTTAACAGCTTTACCTCTTTAACCTGTTCATTTTTGAGAAATTATCGCCAGACTCCGCGCAGTATAATGGTACATGTCCATTTTTCCTTGTACATGTTGAAGTGAGATTACTAGGTGACTAAACTGACACACTTCTAAATGTTTGACGGTGCCAAGCACTGTGCTTATTCTGTCACTTAGTCCCTGAAAATCTCTGAAGTCGGGGCCATGTTACAGAAGAGGAGGCTTCTACAATCTGCTCTGCCGGGCAGAAGGGGCCTGAGCCGCGGAAGCAAGGCCAGGATTGAACAGCGACTCCAAGGCGGGGCGGGCGCCTTGGTTGGCGGGGAGGACAGCAGGCCCGTGACTGCCCGTCTAACTCCAGCCTTACCGTGGGCGCTGCTGTTCTCCCCATCCCCCTCCCGATGGGAGGGGAGGCGCTCCGGGGGGCGCTAACCTGCGCGTCCCGGTACCATGAGCTCGGACGGGACTGTGGCCAACCCGCGGAGTAAGGACCGCACGCCCTCCCGGGCCATTGAGGGTTTGGCTTGAGCCTTGCTCGGCCTCTGCTGTCCTAGCTGTGGCCAGGGACGGTGACCGCAGTATCACGGGGGAACTTGCGGAAATGTCACATTTCAGGCCTGCCCCAGAACCTTCCGTTGGAATCTGCGTTTTAACAAGATCCCCAGGGGGTCGCCAGACAAATCCCCGTGGGGGCAGTGCCTCAGAGCCTTGCCTTCAGCTGTGTGGAGCGAGGTTTTCACCACAGTGAGCCAGCCTCGGCTCTGCCCGTTCTCATGCCCGCTTCTGTGTGTCCATGGTTTCCGCACTCCACGACGGGCAGAAAGGACTGCCCGGCCTCGCGGTATCATTTCCACCCACGGACGGCATTATTTGTTTATTGTTTTCAATCCATCACGGTAACATTTACCCTTGAAAATTCTGTTGCATAATTTCTGTCTATAGCCCTTACCAAGGCGAAGGGAGAGTAACGGGGAGCCGGTTGCCAGGGGGCACCCTCCTGGGAAACGCCGCCCCTGTGTTCCGGATTTGCAGTTCCCAGGGCCCCTGCAACAGAGATTCGGGGCTCATCGGCGGTCTGCTGGGAGGAGGAGGCGCGGCTGAGGCTGTGGAAGGAGATCCGTGGAGTTTCCTTTAATGCGGCCCTGAGAGAGCAGAGCCTCAGGTCCTGGGCTGCGGCTGCGCAGTGTGCGCGGCTGGGCGTGGCGAGCAGGAGTTTGTAGGGTGGTACCTCGCGTGCGTGCGTCTTTGACTGGGACCCGGCCCGGAATTCTTGCCCGGATGGCACTGATAGCGCCTTCTTTCAGTTGGGAGGGGCTCGTCTTGGAGGAAGGTTCCTGATTGCTGCCTAGCTAGAATTAGAAAAGAGACTGGAGATTCTCCAATGGGCTCAAGCTGCATATCTCTGCCCCTGGACTGCCTTCTGGCTCCTACCTGTGCTTTGTAACTCAGGTGCTGGTGCCGAGGGATTGTGCTCTTGGTTATGTTGATTTCTTCTACCCCACTTCCTTGTGTGGGCCTAGTTCTAATCCCATTTTGCTCCATCACTTTCCTCCATCACTAGGATCACCATGCTTCCTTTGCTCCTTAGTGAAATTATGATCTCACGTGGCAGCTTCCAAACACAACTTCCGGGTTTCTCCCGAACCTCTCTAATTCGACTTCCCCAAACTAAATCACCCCATGTTCTTCACTATCAAGACCAAAGCACAGTCGACGAGGGCACAGTCATCCACACAGCCCTCAGAGCTGGGAGCCTGTTTGCCGGCCTAGGCGCTCCTCTCCTCAGCCCACAGATCTAACCACAGAGCCAATTCTACTTCTTAAAATTTTCTGTTTTTCTCTGGCTGAGGTGTTAGACTGGACTTACCATTTCTGTCACCTTTTCTCAGAACACTTTATATTGCTCAAACGCCTTTAATGGACTGCAAAGTGGACTCCCTGCTATTAACAGCAGCCAAGGAAATCTCTCTCAGCCGCATCTGAGCAGGTTATTCTCCTGCTTGCATCCTGCGCGGGCTCCCCGTTGCTCTTCAGATCAAATTCAGTCTGCTCGTGGTGGCTGCACACATCTGTGCGGCTGACCTCTGCCCACCTCTGCCCACCTCTGCCCGCACCCCGCACTCGGCCCTGGCCGGCTCCTCGAGCCTCCGGGTCTCTGCACTTGCTTTCCCGCTCGAGGGCTGTCATTTCCCCGCTAACTGCCTACAGCAGGGAAGGGAGGCGCGGGGAACGACGAGCCATGTCTGAGAAAGTCAGCCGAAGTTTCCCCTTGAGCTTCCAGCTCCACGAGGAGAGGCAGGACAGACAGGCTTGCGGAGGGGAGGGGGTGACCTCCCGGCCTTCTCTTCACTGCTGCTGCCCCACCCCCACCTCCATTTTCATTTCTCCCAGTCCCTGGGTGACTGACATCTCAATGAAATCTCCCTGAAAGATGGCTGCAGTGGGCAGCCGGGGGGAGCAGCAAGTTCCTCGTGTCCCAATGACTGGACCTTGCTGCCCTGTGAAGATGTTGCCACATTGCTCCTGGGCGAGGCTGTGCCCTCTTCCTGGCTCTGAGTATGTGCTTCCTACCCGGCGCTCCGGCGGAAGGAAGGCGTGTGTGCTAGCAGTGAAGCTCAGACCCCCAGGGACTGCTAATGGAAGGTTCACGAAGACAGTAGCCTTGGTTGGATTTGCTGCTATACATGCCCTGTAAGGAGTGATTAAAAGTTTTGTTCTGTGCCAAAAGTGTGTCTGTGCTCATACCAGAGCAAAGTGATGCTATACAAAAAATGCTCACATGTGACTAACAAATTGAGCAGTGGCAGAGGATGAAGCACTTATTGGCCTCAAGCTTTCCTTGAGGAAAGTGCTGAGCTAGAAGAGAGTACGAGAGCCAGGCACTAGTTTTCCCTGCGCAGCCCTCTCTGAGGTGGAGGGAGGAGCTGCACTTTCCCGGATGGACGCAGTGTTTGCTGAGCTTTCAGGGGGGCCCTGCCGAGACGCTGCTGCCAGGTCCTCTGGTGTCTCAGTCCCCAGGGCTCTGGGAACTCAGGATCTGAGGCCCCAAGCGTTCCCGTCAGAAGCCAACTTCCTACCCTGAAGCTACAGCTCAGGGCCTGCCCCAGAGGCCCGTAATGGGCTGTCCCTGCCCCCACAGCCCCTTCACCGCTGTGTCCAGAATCTCCCTGAAGACATCTTTCAGGCGACTTTCATTTAGTTGTCAATCCCTCAAGGAGGTGGGTGGTGAGAATAGAAAGGTCGGCAACAAAGGCGGTAGCTTGGGGGATCAGCAGCAACATGCAAAATGTCAAAGGACGACCCCTCCTTCCGGGCTCCCGGCTCCCCGTTGGGGTCCCCTCTCTCACACCACAGCGGTCTTTCTGCCCCCACGCTCCAGCGGCAGAGAAACAGCAGCGACTCTGCACCTGACGCACGAGGACCTGGGCGGGGCTGACTCAACAGCACCCCAGGGCCCGCAAGCACAGCTTGAGGGGCGGGGGGCTGGGCCAGCAGCAGGCCCAGGTGTTCAGCCCAGCAGCCCCTGGGCGTCCAGATCTGTGGCCAGCACCAGGATTTTCCTTACACCCTAAATGCTTTTGGCCCCTGGCCATTTGCTTGGGCTTTTGTCAGAACCCCAACTTGTGGGCTTCTTGCTGCCCCCACATGCTCTCCAGGAAGCACTTCTTGGACAGAAGCCCAGGCGATTTCCTAGTCTGTCTTGAAAGTTCTCCTTGCTCCTTCATGGGGACAGCAACGTTGCTGACAGACGCAGTGACCAGGCCAGGACTTTCCTAAAGCTGCACAGCTAAGGCGCATGTTGCTAGAAACCTCCTTGTTCTCGGCCCGCTCCCGGCCCCGGGTAGCGGGCGCGTGTGCAGTAACTATTTGTGGACTGGATTTCCCGTTACCCCACGCCAGAATTCCCCACAGACCTGAACAGGAGCCTTGTGTTCTGGCGGTTGAAATGTTTACCCAAAGGAGCCAGCCAGCACCGCATGGCACCTTCAGTGGTGAGCCCTGCTCCTTCCTGCCCGCGCCCAGACGCTAGAAAGGGCGCCGAGTGGGTACTGGCTTCCTGTGGTGACTCGCCGAAGACCACGGGTTTGGGGACTTCAGACATGTTTATTGTCTCGCAGTCCCACATGAGTGTGCTGCCTGCCTGCTGGAGGCTCTAGGGGAGAAGCTACTTCCTGCCTCTTTTTCAACTTCCAGAGCCCACAGGGCTGGCCCCCGCCCCCGCGGTCGCAGCCAGCAGTGTTGGCCCAGGTCTCTCTGGCTGCTTCTCTGGTTTCCTCTCAGGCCTCCTTCTTCCATTTAAAAGGGCCCTTGCGAATACATTGGACCCCCCTAGATAATCTCCCTACGTGAAGGTCAGCTGAAGAGCAACTTTAATTTCCTTTGCGCGTGTAAGGTAACAGGCACACACAGGTTTTGGTGAATAGGACGGAGTTGGCCTCGGGGGGCCCATTCCGCCTGCCACAGGACAGATGACAGATCCGGCCCGGCCCAAAGGGCAGCATGGAGCTGCTTCCTCTCAGCGCCTCTGCTGCAGCGGCCCATCCTGCGCGTCTCTTCCTCCTCCTTCCCTCCCCCCTCCCTTCTTGCCCTCTGTTTTTCTACTGAGTCCTCCTCCTCAGCCTAAAAGCATATTTAATTCTCTCCCCCATTAAAACAGTAACTTACCGCAACCTTTCTTAATCCCACATCCCTTCGCGCTCCGGATCTTTCTCCTTCCCCCTCCCTCATCCATCCGTTGCAGTTGGGCTCTGCTCCTGTGCCCGCACAGGGGGTGCCAACTTCGCCAAAGACTTCTTTGTCCGTAGACCCCAAGGAGGCGTCTCAGTCCTGTCCTCCCCGAAGTGGGCAGCAGCAGATGGCCACGCTGGACGTGCCCACCCTCCACTTTCTGGAAACGCTTCCCTCCCCGCCTCTGTTCACAGCCCCGCCTCCTCCCACTCTTGTTCTTGCCGGGCCGCCACCTCACGCTCCTCTGCTGGGTCCAGCCACTGGGTCCCTAACAGCTGGGATCAGTTCCAAGAAGTGCGTCATTGGGGGATTTTGCCGCGTGGACACACTTAGCGCACACCTAGACGGCGCAGCGCAGCCTGCCGGGACTGCTACGGGCAACACGGCCTGGCATTGACCAGTGTGACTGATGGTGCCACTGGGGACACGCGTGGGCGCAGCTTCTCACCCGCTGCCTGTGCCTTCTCCGCGCTCCCGGAACTTAGAGACGAGCGTCTAGACACACCCACAGCCAGGCCCTAGGCCGCTGGGCCTCCACACCCTCAAGGCAAGCGGCCCCTACCTGCCTCATTCCCAAGGAGCAGCAGCACCTTCCACGCCCACCGATAGTAGGTAGCTGGCGTGGCACTTGGTCCAGACTGTGGGACCCTACGTGACTTGTGACTGTCCTGAGCCTCAGGTAATGGTCCTCCCCGCAAAGGCTTCTGGTCCGGGCTTGGCACAGCGACAGGCCGTCGGGACACCCTCAGTGGGCAGTGGACCCACAGCCTCAGTCTCGTTCAGCACTGCCGCTGACGGCCCGCTCGGTCACTGGGTCGGCCCCGTGGCCCTCTGTGCCTCTCCTCGCCCACAAGGGTCAGGGTTAAAACTTGGGGCAAAGCGTTCCCATGTATTCAGTCGTTCAGTCGGTCATTCATTCAGTGGCCATTTCCTGGGCCATCTTGTCTGTGCTCTCCGCACCGTGCCTGTGTCTGAATGTGGAAAGGCGAGGGGAAGGAGGCAGGAAAGGGGAGGGAGGTGGAAAGAAGGAGACTCACAGGCCTCCTGCTCGTCAGCTGCTGAGTGCATCTCGCCTGCTCTGTTACCAGCACCAGTCTCCCTCCTCCCGCGGAGCAGAGTTTTTCCCAAGGAAGAGATTTTGTTCTCAGAAAACAACCAAGATGAAATTTTAAAAAATTCAAAATAAAGAAAGCCCCAGATGACCAGCCCATATTGGAAGACATGTACTTGTGTTGAGAAACGGGCTATGGCCTAATGCTTTGCTCTGCTTTGATGACAGCTCGCGGGAGGAACAGGAGCACGGGGTCGGGTTCACCCTCGCAGGCTGCGGGGCGCTGGGACATGGGCTCTGGCTTCCCCTCCCCCACACGCCACGTGGCTGCCACTTGCACCAAAAACACACACTGCGAATTTCCTCCTTAGAAACAAGAAGAGCAGTCTCAAACCATCTCGTGTGCAACCACGATTGACTTCAGTGCCAATAAATTTGGCTGGAATCCTGGCGCGCCAGCCCCGGAAGGGCCCTCAGAGATTAGAGCGCGAGGTCCTCATTATACAGGTGAATGTTTCAGTCTCACACTGTCCAAAGTCGATGACAGCATTTATTGGTTCCCCCCGTCTTGCTGACGGGTATTGACATACCCTGTCTAAGCTTAGGGTGTATATATTTAGGGTGTACAGCCGAATGGCTTGACTCATGTATGCTGTGAAATGATGACTACGGATAGTTTAGTTAGCATCTGTCATCTCATAGGTAAAATAAAAAGAAAAAACGTTTTCCTTTGTGATGAGAACCCTTAGGATATCTCTATCTCATATATATAATAAATATATATATATCATATATATATATATATTTACTACGAATACTTCTCCCATTCTATAAGTTGCCCTTTTGCTTTCTTTACTGTTTTTTCAGTTGTGCTAGGCAGAGCATTTTAGTGCAAAGCATCAATAACTTTGGTATTAACTATAATCATCATGTTCCCTCTCGTGTGTGTGTGCGTGTGTGTGTGTATACATGTGTGTGTGCAACCACATTTTATTCATTCATCTGTGGATGGACACTTAGACTGTGTTGTGGCCGCTGTGAATGCTGCCGCTATGAACCGGGGGTGCAGCTGTCTTTCTGACTTGCTGTTTTCATTGCCTTTGCATCTGTTCCCAGATGTGGAATTGCTGAATCCTGCAGTAGTTCTGTTTTTAATTTTTTTTACGCCCCTCCTTACCATTTTTCACAGTAGTTGCACCAGTTTATAATCCCACCAACAGTGTGCAAGGTTTCCCGTTTCTTTATGTTCTCATCACCACTTGTACGTCTTGTCTTTCTGACAATGGCCATTCTGACCCGTGTTAGGAGGTATCTCATTGTCGTTTTGATTTGCATTTCCCTGCAAATCAAATATATCTCATATATCTCTATCTCATATATATAAAATATAATAAAAAGAAAAAACGTTTTCCTTTGTGATGAGAACCCTTAGGATATATGAGATATATATCTCTATCTCATATATATAATAAATATATATATATATCATATATATATATATTTACTACAAATACTTCTCCCATTCTATAAGTTGCCCTTTTGCTTTCTTTACTGTTTTTTCAGTTGTGCTAGGCAGAGCATTTTAGTTTGGTGTATTCTATTTTCGGTTTTGTTGCTTGTGCTTCAGGTATCATAACCAAAAAATCATAGTCAAAGCTCATGTCAAGGAGCCTTTTCCCTATGGTTTCTTCTAGGAGTTCCATGGTTTTCAGTATTTTACATTTAAGTCTCTAATCCATTTTGAGTTCATTTTTGTGAGAGGTGTAACGTAGGGATCTAGTTTCATTCTTCTACTTGTGAATAGACACTTTTCCTAGCACTGTTTACTGAGCATGCTTGGCGTTCTTGTCAAACATTAGTTGACAATATATGCTTGGGTTTATTTGTGGGCTCTTGATTCTGTTTCATTGATCTGTGTGGCTGTTTTTAAGCCGGTGCCATACTTTTTTGATTACTATAACTTTATTATATAGCTTGGAAGCAGGACATGTGATGCCTTCCACTTTATTTTTCTCTGGATTGCTTTGGCTATTTGGGGTCTTTTATGGTTCCGTATACATTTTAGGACTGTTTTACTTCTACTGTGAAAAATGACATTGGAATCTTAATAAGGGTTGCATCGAGTCTATAGATGACTTTGGGTAGTATGGGCATTTTAACAAACATTAATGCTTTCAATTCACGAACACAGGGTAGCATTCTATTTGCTTTTTCTTTGATTTCTTCATCAATGCCTGGTAGTTTTCAGAGTACAGATGTTTCACCTCCTTGGTAAAGTTTATTCCTAAGTATTTTATTGCTTTGATGTTGTAAATAGGATAATTTTCTTTCTTTCTTTTTGGATGTGTTCTTTTTGTTAGTGTACAAAAATGCTACTGATATTTTGCACATTAATTTTGTTTTTTGAAACTTTACTAAATTTGATTAGTGTAACAGTATTTTCATTGAATCTTTAAAATTGTCTATATAGAGTCATTTGCAAATAGAGACAAATTTTGCTTTTTCCTTTCCAATTTGGATGCCTTGTATTTCTTTATCTTGTGTGGTTGCTCTGGCAAGGACTCCCAGTACAAATGTTGAAAAGGAGTGGTGAGAGTAGACATCTTGTCTTGTTTTTTATCTTACAGGAAAAGCTTTCATCCTTTCACCATTGAATATGTTAGCTATGGGCTTAGCATATATGGCTGATTCAATCTCCTTATTAGTAATCAGTCTATTCAGACTTTCCATTTCTTCCTGATTCAGTCTTGGTACACTGTATGTTTCTAAGACTTTTTCCATTTCTTCTTGATTATCCAGTTTGTTGGCATATGTTGTTTATTCCTGTCTCTGAGGATCCTTTGTACTTCTATGGAATCAATTGTAATATCTCCTTTTTCATTTTGTAAGTTGTAGATTTGGGTCCTCTCTTATTCTCTTGATTAGTCTAATGGTTTGTGAATTTTCAAAGAAACAACTATTAGTTTGGTTGATATTTGGTATTGATTCCTGTCCTCTATTTCTTTTCTAGTCTTCATTGTGCCCTTTCTTCTGATAGCTTTGGTTTCAGTTTGTCCTTCATTTTCTAGTTCCTTTAATCATAGAGTTAGGTTGTTATTTGGGATCTTTCTTGTTTCTTAATGTAGGCAGGAGGGGAAATACCATTCTAGACTGAGGAGATGCTCTGCACAAAGGCTCGGGGACATATTAGTAATTGATGTGCAGTTGCTGTGGCTAATGTGTTGTGAGCGAGAAGCAGGGGCTTTATAACAGGGGCTGAGCAGGACTTTGAAGTCCAGGATTACATTTGGATTTTACTCTAGGTACAGTAGGATGCCACTGAAGAGTATTAAACAGGCTAGTGACATGATCTGGGTTACAATTTAAAAGGCTAGCTTACCCAAATTAGATGAATGGACCGATAAGATGTGGTATATTTACACAATGGAAAATTACTCGGCCATTTAAAAAAAGAAATTCATGCCATTTGTGGCAACATGGATGAAGCTGAAAGGGATCATGTTGGCCAAAATAAGTCAGAAGGGAAAAGATAAATATCAGATGGTCTCACTTATATGTGGAATATAGAGAACACCAGAGAATATAGTGATGGTTCACGGGTGATATGGTGGGGGGAGAACCGTGGGCCGCGGTCCTGAGTGCAGTCTCGCGTTGGAACATCGCGTGCTTGGGCGTGGGGGTGACACGTCGCCTATCCAAGGCCCGCGGATGGCGGCTCTGGACATCGCTGCGGCACTGGCCATGGAAACGTGCCTGTCTCCCCCGCATGGGGACTGTCATCTGCCCCGAGAAGTGGGGCAGCTCCATTTCCGGTTGTGGAGGAGCCTGCACACTGCTCCGCGGGGCGCCCGTTTCCGTGCTCACAGCGCGTGCGCGAGGGGCCCCGTCCCTTGGGCCCCGTCCCGGGCAGCGCGCGTCCCGATGCCCACCGTAGTCACCGTGTGAAGGGACAGCCCGAGGGGGCTGGATTCGCGTGTCCCTGACGCCGAGTGACACTGAGCATCTCGGCGTGCACCTGTGGGCTGGTGTGTGTCTGTGGAAAAATGACAGTTCAGCTTCCTTACCCACTTTTCCATGTCTTTGGTTTGCTGTTCAGCTGTGTGGAGTCCATCGTGTGGGGGCGCCTCTGTGAGACCCGTGGCGTGCAAATGTGGTGTCCCGTTCGGCGGGTTGCCTGTTCATTTGGTTGCTGGTTTGTTCTTTTATGCCATAAGCTCCGAGTGGTTTGTCACACAAGGAAAGATGCTTAAAACGTGTTAAATGAAACCCACCGGTCGGACGAGCTCGTTCGGGAAGAATGTAGAGAGGAGAGCGAGCTGTCGGAACCTCAGCCCGTAAGGGCAGGAGAACTCGAACAAGAAAAACATGAGGAACAGAAAATAAGCAGGGAAAATAGCGGGACTGTCAGGGCTGCGCGTGCCCACGGAATAAAGCCCCCGTCACCCTGGCGAGCGCCGCTGGCAGGCCCGGGGAAGTGACTGAGCCAGAGGCGCCCGCTGAGAGGAGCCAACAGAACCAGAGGGGAGACTAGAGCAGCAGGGATGGCTCAGACAGAGGGACGGCAGAGGGATGGGGGACAGGGTGTGGGGGGGTCCTGAGAAGCCTGTTGGTTGGGGCACGTTGTTTAGGGAAGTTCCCTTCTGAGGATATTTCTCCCCTAAGCTAAACCTTTGGAGGAAAAACCAGAAGGGGTCATTTTTGTTCCCAGTTTGTGCCCCTGGTTTACGGGGCGGGGGGCTGCCTGGCGTTAGCACCACCTTAATCCTCTCAATTAAGGGTGCGACTTCTCATGCTGGGACTGGGGCTGAGCCACTGACACCCCATCTTATCAGACTGTGCCATGTGGAGCCCAGCCCAAGACAGGTGGAGGGTCTAGTTGAGGCGCTCCCTGAAACAGAGTTTGGCCGCTGCATCCCATCTCGCCCCGTGGTGGTCCTTAGTGTTTGGCAGACTCTCTTGGCGCCACTAGCCCGTCTGGCGACAGGCGACCGGAAGGGGAGGTCCAGGGTCTTGAGTTGGGCTGGCGAGGGGCCCCACATGTGGTGGCAGCTGGGAGCAGAGGAGCGCTAATCTGAACCCTATTTCACTAATGGGGAGACCAAGTCTTGACTAGGGGAGAGACTGGCCCAGCACCCTACAACGGTGCCGATGGGAGTGAGTTCTCTGAGCAGGACAGTTGGCCCGCGCTGCTCTCGGGAGGGAAAGGCCGGGCGCCCCGTTCAACAAGCGCAGGCACCTTTAGCCTCCCTCCCGCGCGTGACACACGTACTGTTCGCAGACGCAGGGGAAGCCTGTGTAACCAGCTGCTGAGACTGTGGCGCAATCCCTGCCTCTGATTCGAGGGCCTCTGAAGGAATTTCCCTCAGTTGCCTTCTTCCAATTCCATTTCCGTTCTCCTTCTTTCCATCTCCTGCTAGATCCCATGGGAGGATTCAGAGTTCCAGAGGGCCCCCTTCCCAAGCCCAGACGGGGCCTGGGAAGGGGGCTTACACAGATGCATTCCAGGTGGGCCAGCAGTGAAGCGGGGGGCTCACAGACAAGCCTGTGCCCAGCACCGCCCTCTCGGCCCTTCACGCTTTAGCGCAAGGAACTGACAGATCAGACGAGCACCCTCGCCCATTTGGCAGTGATTTAGGGAGCAAAAGGCTGCCAGCGACTTACCACGTCCATCCTCAGATGTCCCTGGGGCTGACTTGGAGCTGTGTGTCGCTTGTATTTCCGTGCCTGTCGTGTGGTTTCCCTGGCCGCCGCTCCTGCCCCGCAGAGGCCCTCTGCCTAGCAGCTCCAATGCGGATTAGCACACGTGTTCATTACTGAGTGCCTACTGTGTGCTAGCCATTCTTCCAACAGGCTCTAGAGCTGCCAGGCTTAGGGTTCTCATGCGCTAAAACCCGCAGACCGAGTGCAGAGGCTGGTCCCCGTTGGGGGGTGTGGGACGCCAGGCGTCCCAGCTGCAGAAGAGCTTACCCCGACACACGGCGTCGTTTCCAGAGGCAAAGTGGTTTCAGAAGGTTCTCGAGAGAAAGAACGCTTGCGTACTGGCACCAGGCAGGCAGCGAGGGAGGCCTACTGTGTGCCTCAAGCTGTGTCCTGGGGCTGGGGCTGAGCGACTCAGGGACGGTGCAGCCGCCTCGGCCCTCACAACCGAGGCCCGGAGCACGCACCTCGGGTCCCAGTGGCCAATCCCTGATTTTATTCAGACAAGAAAGCCATTTTATATGGTCTGAGAGGGTCTCCCAGGCTGCCCCCCATCCCTTAGGAGGTATGATTTCCTCAAGCTGATCTTATGACATCATCTCCCAATTTTCCTTAAGTCTGCAAGAAACACGGGGCGTTAGCCACCTCCCAGCGCGACCATCAAGCAGACACCCAGTCGCCCGCTGACTGACAACTGTCGTGTAGGGCAAGTAATAACCCATGGGAAAGGAAACGCTTTTTGAATCGCAGTGACAACCCCTTTCTATTTCATGGGCGTGGGCGAGCTTAGACGAGGAAGCAGTTCGGGTGTCTCCTCTGCCACGCGAGGTCGCGGGGCCCTGGCTGAGGGCCCATGCTCTGGGCCGCCCCTTTTTCCAGTGTGTTTGTGGTTTTAGGAAGCGGAAAGGTGGCCTGGGAGTGAGGAGGGAAGCCACGACATAGTGACATACGGGAGAAGCGACTGAAAAAGGGTCTCAGGCCAAGTACGATTCAGAACGAGTTTAATAAACAGCCGCTACACATTGCACCAAAGCATCTGGAAACACGATTTCTACAGAGAGCAAGGTCAGACTTCCACTTTGAATCCTGAAGACGGTCATGAACAGCCCCCCCCCACCCCCCACGGCCACGACACTACACTCTTCTACTCGTGAACTGACCTACACAGTCTGAGGATCACGGGACTGGCATGCATCATCCCAGCGATGGCAAGGAAGCGAGGGGGGACAGTGAGCGCAACCAGCAGCTGATGGCAGACCCCTTAGGAGAGTCGTGTAGGGCGTGGGCGGGAGAATCTGCTTCTGGTGCCATCTGCGGCTTTACCTTGGGCTTCTAGGACACTCTGGGCTGCTGGCTGGGGCTGCCACCTTCACGTTCCACGCTCCCTGGAGCTGTGACTATTAAACTAGTCTCCTTAGGTGGCCCAATGTGCCATCCTAACAATCTCTTTGGTGTCTGGCCAAACTGCGTTCTGGACCCAGCAGGCATGTTGAGATTGTGCCGATTCTGAAGTCAAGATGGGCCTGGCTTCTCAGCCCCATTTTGCCTTTGGCTCAGGAGAGGCCTCCAGAGACAGTGGTAAGAAGCCTAGGCGAGGTCTTCAACTTCTGGGACTCAGCCCATCTACCTCAGAAAATGTCTGCCATCCTGCATCCCAAATCTGCCTCGTATTCACACTGAGAACAAATGGTTTTCAAACTGCCCGCAGACCACGTCTTACCAAGCCGGCAGAGGGGCGAGTGATTAGGTTGACGCAAACATCAACTAGGCTCCAATTCACCCGCTAGGACTGGCATCAACGACAGCCAGCCGTGCCTGCTGGGGCCAGGCAGGGTACAGAGCAAGGCCGACTCTGCCCACCCCGGCCCTTTGGTTCGAGCCAGACCGGAAGCGTCAACCACCAAGCAGCTTGGCTGTCCCACCCCAGCAGCGTCTCACTGCTGCCCTGGCTGGGAGTTGCTTTCCCTCTCCAGGCTTGTACACATGCTTGTGTAGGCCTCTGGTCTGGACATTTCTGTTTCTATTTGTCTCTTTTACGAGAATACCTGCTCCTTCTCCCAGAGAGCTGACAGGCAGGAGAGCCCCGTCTCCGCGGTGCCCGGCTGACTACAGGGGTCGGAGGGCCCGAGAGGTGGCCTTCCCGGAGGAGAGACAGGCTGGGCGTGGCGCGCACCGCCTCGGCGCTGCTTGTTGGGCCTTCTGTGCCAGGCGGCGGCCGGCCACAGGTGCCCCGCTGACCCCCCCAAGCCTGCACAGAGGCTGGGGCCGTGTTCGGGGTTAGCGCTGCTGCTGCTGCTGTCCTTCCTACCGCTTCTGAGGCGGCCCGTCAAGCAGCCGGACTCCGCTGCAGGGGCGCGCCTGTCGGCTCTGCGGCGGGCGGGCCGCGCCGAAATGCATGCAGTGCCCCCGGCTGGGGGCCGGCGGGCCGGGGTGGGCGCCCGGGCGAATGGCAGTGTTTGGCTCCGATGGGGCACACTCAGCCGTGTGAGGGGACAAGTCATTCCTCGTGTTAGTTTTCGTCGAGAGTCATAGCTTGGCAGAGCGTTGAGAAGAATCCTGAAAGACATGAAGGGGAGTCCGGGGGTTCGGGGGCCTGGGTGCTTCCTGGGGTGTGCGGCGCCCTGGCTGCTGCGCGGCGCGGCCTACTGCTTGCGGATCATGCCCTTGATGGCTGACTCCCGGTTGACGTACGTGGCCCAGTAGACCAGGTTGAATATGGCGAAGAGCACGGGGAAGATGATGCGCGAAATCTTGTCGACCTTGCTGACGCTGTTGTACGTCTTGGTCTCGGGAATGTCCTGCGCGCAGGCGGGCTTGGGGGAGGCGGCGGCGCTCGGGGAGGAGGCGGCGCTGGGGGCTGCGCCCTTGGCGATGGCGGCGAACTCGGCGTCCTTGGCCAGGTTGATGGGGTAGGTGGTGCCCACGATGTTGAAGGTGGTGCTGGTTTTCTTTGCCGGGGCTGCTGGTGTTTTCTTCTGAGGGGGCAGAAAAAAGAAGGGGAGACAAAAAGGGCGATTATGCATTCTGCAGGGCATCTCTGGAGGCTGGGGGGGCATGAAGTCAGCAGCACCGAGTTGCCAGGCTGGAGGCAGGCCTGAGGCGGCCGAGTTTGCAAACAGAAACCACGGCCACGTCGATTCTCGTGCAGCTTGAGTTTCTTCGCCCGTAAACCGCGGCGCCAGTGTTGGCAGGGCTGTGGGGAGGGCCGCAGGGCCCTCAGGAGTCCTGCGCTCGGACCTCACAGCAGCCCGGCGAGGGGGGCGGTGTCTGTCCCGTTGGACAGACGAGCAGCCGCATCCTCGCCTGAGCGGTGGAGTCCACACCAGCCACCGGGCACTGCCCACTGCCCTGGGCTCCTTTTCCGGGTGCACTGTTTGGGTGTCCGAGAACGAACGCCGAAGCCTCGGCCAGCATCTCCAGCACGGACGGCAGCTCGGTGAGTCTGAACATCATTTCATCTTAAAGACAGTGAGTTCGCAGGCGCTTGCGCGCACCGTCAGGACAGCGTCTACCCCCCACGCCCACCAGGCCTTTCGCTCCAGAAGCGGCAGGCGGGGGCCACGGCCTCCCCAGGGAGTCAGGCCTTGCTAGGACACTGCCCTGTGGAGTCTCGTGGATTTTTTCAGAGTAACAAAAACACGTCCGAGGCCCCCATGTGCGCGCACACATCTGTGTCTCCTCGCGGCCTCCGCGGAGGAAAGGACACAAAGCTCAGGCCTGGGTCAGAAAGAGGCTGGGGTGGGGACAAGGGCACAAGCCTGACTCTGTCATGTGTGCTGACCCCCCCCCTTGGGCCCTTGGGAGCAGGGACCTTAGCATGAACCTTAGAACGGCTGGTCTGCCGAGGTGACCCCAAGCCGGGGCGGCTCCTGTCTCCCTCTCGGGGTCTCTCTCCCTGCTGAGCTTCTGCTCAGTCTCTGTTTCGTGGCTCCTTCCCTTCCCTGCTCCTCCCGTTTTCCTCCCCCTTTAGACCTCGCGGCCTAGTGACAGCTTGTGCGCGCTATTTCCCGACTGTCCGCTGCTCAGCGTGGCTGTCGGGGCTGGCGAGGACGCCGCGGGGGCCGGGCCGTGGGTCAAAGCCTGCTCGGGACTCACGCAACGGACAGACTGACAGGACGTTTCAGGAGCGCTACTGTCCCTCCTCTCACAGGACGCGGCCCCTCGCTAGAACAGAAAGGCGCCAACTGCAGGCCTGCAAGAACCCTGCGAGGGCCTCACCCCACAGACTCGTTTATAATTAGCACATTCAGTGTGGGAATGGAACCCTGCTGCTAAGTGCCTCTGCACCGAGATAAAGGAACACTTTACTTGTTTGCCTGCTTACTTATTAAATCGCTTAGTAATCTGTTTGTTTACCTTTGAAAAAAAAACTACAAGCAAAACAAAACGACCCTTTGTTAGCCGCCTTCTCGCAGTACTGTCTTTAGTCACCTCATTCTGAACAGCAACGCTCTCCTCAGCGCCACAGGGACGTCGTATTCTAGAGGGGTGGAGAAGCAGCAGCTAATTTAATCGCAGATTTTGCAAGTACTAAAGGAAAATTGCCTTTTACTTTCCCTCACCCTTTCCGACATTTTACTAACGCGGTCAAAGGGGAAGCCCAGCAAAAGCCGCGTCCCTGATGACTGGAGACCCCGAACAACTTTTCACGGGCTTCTCGGTCATTTGTTTATCTCCTCTGGGGAAATGTCTATTCAGGTCCTTTGCTTGCTTTCTAATTGGGTTTCTGGTCAGCCACTGGTTTGCCTTTGGTTCCCACACGCCATGCACCTGCATCACTCGTCATCAGGGACACGCATCAAACCACAAGATGCCGCTCACGCCTGTCAGGATGCCTGTCACCAAAACAAACGCCCAAGTGCCGGCCAGGACACGGACAGGCCCTCACACGCTGCTCGGAATAGGACATCGTGCAGCTGCTATGGGAAGCGGTATGTCAGTTAAAATTGAAACTACAATTGAAAAGCGGCCCCACAATCCCACTTCTGGCTGTCCACCCCCAAGTTTGAAAGCAAGGTCTGAGATCTGCACAGCTGTGCTCATAGCAGCGTGATTCCTAAGAAGCAACAGCTGGAAGCAGTGACTGTCCACGGAGAGAATCGGCGAACTGCGGACTAGCAGCACAATGGAGTATCACTCGGCCTTAAAAAGGAAGGACATTCTGACAGATACAACACGGGTGACTCCGGGCTGAGCAAGAGCCACCAGAGGGTTGCGCTTCTACGCCTGCCGCACGGGTTAGGTTTGTAGAGATCGAAGCGCAGTGGTGGTTCCTGGGGGAGGGGAAGAAAGGCCGAGTTCTTGTTTTACAAGGACAGGGTTTCAGTTCTGCAAGATGAAGAGTTCTGGAAATAGGCTGCAAAGAACGTGCACCTACTTAGTGCTACTGAACTGTACACTTGAAATAATTAAGATGGCAAGTTTTCAGGCTCTCTAGTGAGGAAGATTAATTACAGCAAGGACAAAAATATAAGGAAGAAAGCACGGGAAACATTCAGAGAGGTCTAAATAGCGAGTCAAGCAAATTTGAGAGGGGGTCTGGAGCGGATGTAAGACAGGTGAGGGGAGAAAATGAAGGTGGAAGAGAAGTACCGGCTTGTACCGCTTTCCTGAGCGGGTGGGAGGTGGCCAGGGCGCCCGCAGTGCAGAGTTACTTGGGGCCAGATCACAGTTAAGGAAAGCCATTCCCCATGGGCTCGGACCACCCCTTTCTGGGTGCACCTTAACTCCTGGCGAGGATCATCTTTCCCCAGAGAAAAGGCCAATTTACAGGAATATCCCATAGATTTAGAAGCCATTAAAGAAACAAAACTTTTCCCAGCTTTATATGGAAGTTGAGCATTTTCTCTAAGGAAAAATAAAATTCTAGAACATTCAAATACTCTTATTTGGAAATAAGAAAATGAGCCTAAGAATGTCTGTGCTATCAAAATGTAAGTAAAAATTAATGAATATTTAAAAGCAGTTCTAATAATTATCGTATCATGTCCTCTGGAAATACCATTATTTTACATCCTTGTTGATTTTTCTACACTATAGGATTTTCCCCCTCAGGTGTGCTCATTATAGTTCTCCCACCACCAAAGCACCCAGAATCCTCTCCTACAGTCCCTGAGCTTTCCTCCTGCCCCAGGCTTCAGATCTGTGGTCGGCTTTCAAGGGTTACTTTTAAAGTTTGATCCTTTGATTTCTCTAGATTCCACCTATCAGCAAAACCATTTAGTATTTCTCTTTCTCCTCCTGGTTTATTTCACTTAGGCTATCCCTTCCAGTTCCGTCCATGTTGCTGCAACTGGCATGAGTAGTGTTCCAGTGTGTATATGTACATCATCTTGCACATGCCACTATGTACATGCCACTCATCTGGGGGCATTTAGGTTGCTTCCATATCTTAGCGCTGCTATAAACATAGGCGTGCAGGATTCCTTTCCAATTAATGTTTTTGTGTCCTGTGGGTAGATTCCCAGGAGTGGGATGACTGGGTCATATGGCAGATCATTTTTCAGTCTTTTGAGGAATCTCCAAGCTGCATTAGTGGCTGGACCACCCCAGTTTCCATCCCCGCCAACAGTGTAAGAGGGCTTCTTCATCACCACAGCCTTGCCAGAACTCCTTGCTTCTGCTTTTTGTTTTCGATGTGGACCATTCTCACGGGTGAGGTGTACCCCACTCTGGCTTGGGCCTTCATTCCCTCCCAAGCGATGACCATTTTTTCATGGGCCTGTTGGCACCTGCGTGTCTGCTTCGGAGAATGCCTTTTTAGCTTCTCTGTCCATCTTTTGATTGGGTCGTTTGTTTTGTGTTTTGAGTTCTTTGTAGATCTTCGATATCAGTCCCCTATTAGGTGTATGATGTGCAAATATTTTCTCCCATCCAGTAGGGTGTCTCTTCGTTTTGGTTGCTGTCTCTTTTGCTGTACAGAAGCTTTTTAGTCTGATGCAGTCCTGGCTGTTTAACTTCTCCATTTTCTTTGCTGCTGGAGAAGCCTCAAAGATGTTTCTGAGGTTATGTCATGGGGTGTTTTGCTTATGTTTTCCTCTATATATTTTATGGTGTTACATCCAAGTCCTTTACCCGTTTGCAGCAGACTTTCATGTATGGTGTCAGACAGTGGTCTGGTTTCATTCTTTTGCACATGGCAGCTCAATTATCCCAGCAGCCTTTACTGACGAGGCTCTCCTGTTACAGTGTACATACTTCACGCCTTTGTTATAGATTGCCTATAATTATTTTTTAAATGCAGAGAATTATATCTTCATGTTAATTTGCTTTTCTTTATAAATTTCAAAAATTTAATCAAAGTAATAATGCATATAGTTAAAAACAAAAAGTTTGACACTATCTGCTCATGCTTTCTTTCTGGATAACATTTGTTTCCTTTCTAGATTTTTTTTTTACTATTGCTTTATCCCTGGGTTTTGTGAAATGGCATGATGATCTGCCTTTATGGGGGCTCACAGGGGCACTTTCAAGCTGCAGCCCCGTAGCCCTGTGAGTTCCCATCTGTAAGAATGTTAGTTAACTTCCTTCCTTTTCTTTTTTCTCCTCACTCACTTGACAGCCTCTGAGTTGGATGGACTTCCTGGATTCATCCCCAAGTCTCTTACCTTCCCTTTGACATTCTCCATTTCTTTTCTTGTTGCCTTACTTTTAGGGAAATTTCCTTCAGTTTACTTTTCTGCCACTTTGTTGAAACTTTTATTTTGGCAATTTTTTTTAATTTCAAGAGTTCTTTCTTATTCTCTGATTTCCTTTTACAGTGATGTACTACTCTTATTTTGTGGCTATGATAAATTCACTAATCTAAGATAAAAGTTAGCTTTGTTCTTCTCAAATTCTGATGAATTCCCTAAATTATCTGTTCCCTCCATGATGAGCTTTATATTTTTTTTCTTTGTTTTGGTCTTCGCTGCCCCTTTCACAGTGCAAAGGCTGTTTTGGTGTCCACGGCGTCTTGGTGTTACTTGGTCACACAAAGGCTGTCTGTCTGCTCGGGGTACCTGAGCCAGGCTGGCTGAGAGGCGACTGTGACTAAGGTCAGTTAAAAGCAGACCATCTTATGGGGGAGACTCCAAGACGTCAGAACACAGATGTCTTTTTCTGGAGACCTTCAGCTTCTTAAGAAGAGAAACTGCCGCTCTCCTTGGAGAGTGCGTACCTGCCTGCGGACAGCGCATGCCTTGGGCGGGCTCTGGGGCCTGGACTGCTCTGTACATGGGCTTTGAACTGCCCCAGTCACGCCCCGGCTTTATCCTCTGCCATGCGAGCGCTTCAAACACCGCGTTTCCCCAGGGTTCTACCTGCCTCCAGTTTGATGAATCTGTTCTTCTGTTTTTCCATGTGCATCCTTCTAAAAAACATGAAAATCTTTTCTCTGACTGAACTCCCTTCTCCAGGTCTCCCAGTGCCGTGGGGTCACGCGTGCTGGCGTCCATCTGAGTTGGCTCCTCAGAGGGCGCAGTGGTAATGCTCGCAGGCGCTCCTAGAGGCCCAAGGGCGTCTTTTCAGGGTGCTCTTTGTCTTCATGTGAAAATGAGGTTTCACTTCCAACTTACTCCTTTTCCTTTATACTCTTCCACCCCACATTTTCTCTAATGCCTGATCACAGTAGACATCAGAAAAAGATTTTTAAATCATTGATTTTTTTTTTAAGTTTCAGGCTCAGGCTCAACCATTCTAGCTTGATGAAGCAAAAAATGCTTTAACATGTCTGCTAAAAGGGGAAAAAAATCCTCGACTAATTTATCATGAAATTCTAATATTTTCACTGCAATGCACGTGCCTTCTCTGTGGGTCAGTGCTCTCGCTGTAGCATCTGGCCCAAGTGTGCATCTCAGTTAGGACCCATTTTCCTACCTCACACAGGCTGGTTTCTCAAACTTCACGACTGCCTTCTTTGAGATGACCTAGATGGAATGACCACGGAGGGGAAAAATGAGACCCCCATCTTTGCACAAGCGCTTAAGGCAATTCTTTTTGTGCTTTTTTCATTTTCAGTCCTGCTTGGAATTGCAGAGACACTCGTCGTTCCCGACATCTCCATCTACAGTCTCTTAGCAATCTAGTCTAGCCCTCACTCTGCCTTCATACCACCCCCGCACCTCTTTCCAGCCACAAACAAATAGCTGCCAGATTCTTCACAAGGCGCCTAAGACAGCCTCTCCGATCCCTCAAAGTAGCCATCATCACCCCGGCCACATCCGTCCTTCCTCACCAATAGCCCAACTGGAACAGCGTGCTTCAAACAAGGTCCGACCAGTACAGAATAAACGCGGGGCTGCGGATTTCACTTGTTCTAGATAATTCTTAACTCAGATTCAAATCAAATTTGATTTTCAAGGGTTACACCACCTAGAAGGCTGACATTAAGTCTCCGGTCCCTGTCTCCCCACTTCTTGTCTGTAATGTGCAACTGTTGTAAGATTTTCTATCCCAGAACCATTTGTTGGTATTTATGTATGAGTTCAGGAAGACTTTCCTGAAACAAATACCAGCTATGACTCTACAGGGCTTAAGAGGCATATGGTGTCCTAGGAAAAAATAATACAGGGAGATCGGGCTACATCCTTGAAAAGTAATTGGAATTTGTAAATATAAGATACATTCTGGGCAATAAAATCAAGTCCCCTATTGTGTGGGAGATTGGAGGACTGCTTTCGTATTTTTGCGTAACAGCACCCAGGGTTGGGGCTGACACAGCACTCGACGGCTGCGTGACGTCGGAGAAGAGACTGTGCCCCGTAGTTAGACACAGCCCAGCTACAGCACTAGGACAGACGCAGGTGACGGGGCTCTCACTCCCGCAAGACAGCAGGAAATACGCCCCCCCGGGGGCCCATCTGAACTTCTGGGGGGTAACTAAGCAATGAATGGAAAACTAGGTAATGGGCTATGTTGCGGAAAAAGCGCTTTTCAGTGTACACTCACTAACCCAGGCTAGGGTCACGGGGTACAGACGCACAGGCATGCTCCGTGACGACATGCAGAGGCTGTAATAGAGCGAGGCCAAGCTGGGTGGTGAGAGGGACTGCAGGGTGAGTGTGCCCAGTCCCCTGTCTCGTGCAGAGGGACGGCTCAGCTGGGGTTTCGAGCACTACATGGGTAAATGGACTTGGAGGACACAAAGGTGACACCCAGACTGAGTATAATAAAAGCAACCCCAAGTTCCCTGTGGGAGAGGAGATAGGGGAAGCAGAAATGAACTTATTTCTTCATAATGTATAGCAAGGAGGTGCTAAATTCTGCCTAAATAAGTCCTTGAAATCTAGTGTAAAGGTCTGCGGAGTCACAGGCTACACTCTAGGGACTAGAGTCTTCCTCCAGTTTCAGAAACCCCTGTCCGCTCCCCCCGAGTCTCAGTGCAGGGCTCGCTCAGGGACCACAGCTGCTGGTTCTGTGGGCATCTTTGGGTGTTCTGCCCCTAGCTCTAGAGACTGGACCTCTCCGGAAGCTGCCGAGAGCAACAATCTTGATTTCATTGAATCCATGTCTTCTCCCGGGCAACTGCTGTTTCCCCTCCTTCCCACCCACCCACCCACCGATGTAACATCTGTCCCACTTTCACTAGGACTCAGACACTGCGCGGGACGCCGGCCAGTTAGAAAGATGGCGCAGACCAATCCTGCTGGCAGGGAGCGCAGCCGGGGAGGGGCTGCCAGAGACTGCTAACACAGTAAGTGCTGCTAACATCAGGAGACTCTCCCCTGCTGAGAAAAGCTAATGCTATCTAGATGCTTCTAAAGTGGCTCTGTGGACAACAGCAACTTTATCTGGGTTTTGAAGAATGAACAGGTCTTTACCAGGCAGGAAACTAGAAAAGAACATTCCAGATAAAAAACCAGCCACGGCTGGGAGGAAGATATCACTTTGGTTGGCAGGTGATGAGAACGCACTGGAAAGTGGGGGGCGGGCCTGGCTCTAGAGCGTCCTCTGGGCCACAGAGACACCCCACACTGTTTGCCTGAGTGGCGCAGTTTGGTCCCGTCACAAGAAGCAGCCCTCCCACCCCTGCCTCCCCCCAGTGAGCGCCCCACGCAGCCGAGAGGCGCTCCCGTTGAGAGCGGGATTGGTGACCCCAGTGGAGAGCGCACAGCCCGGCCAGGCGGGCGCAGGCTGCAGGCGCCCCACTCCTGGCTCCAATCCGGCCCCTCGAGGAGGCCTCCCGGCCCCGCGCGCCCACCCCGCGCCGCTCACCTTCGTCTCCAGCGCCTCGGGCGCCTTCTTGCCTTCCCAGGCCCAGCTCCGTTTGGTGAAGTAATTGACGGTGGCGAACTCGATCAGCGCAGAAAACACGAAGGCGTAACAGACGGCTATGAACCAGTCCATGGCCGTCGCGTACGCCACCTTAGGCAGGGAGTTTCTGGCGCTGATGCTCAGCGTGGTCATGGTGAGCACGGTGGTGACGCCTGCGGGGAGAGCACAGCCGCTGTCTGCCGCGAGCCCGCCCGCCCGCCCGCGAGGGGCCATCTGCGAGGGGCAGCGCGAGCCCCCCGGAACCGCCCCTTGACGTCAAGACCGCGGAACGTCACCCAGCCCTCCTTCGCCGTGGCGCGGCGCCTCCACGCGGGCCCGCCTCCAGCCCAGCCCCTGCGCGTGGCTCCCGGAGGGCACGTCCCCGAGCCCGCTTGGTGTGGGGAAGGCCCGAAGCCTCCCAGGGGCTGGGGCCCCCTGTAACTCCAGGTGCGGCCCGCCAGCGCGGCGCCCCCTCGTGGGCCGGGCCCTTCCCAGACGGAGCTTGCCGCTCCCGCCCTTCTGAACAGCCAGGAGCCTGCGACGCTCAGGGCAGGCCCTCACCCAGCGGGCTTCCGCCGGCCTTGCCCGGACCCCACACTCGCGGGCACCTCGCTCCGCTCCGGACTGGTTCTGGGCCGCAGGGAGCCTCGGGCCTGCCGAGTGCCACAGAGCACCAGCTCCGGCCCAGGGCCTAGCGCCTGCAGGGTTTTGCCCAGCCAGGGCGTGCTTGGTGAGGAGGCCATTGTTCCTCTGGGCGATGCTGTGCGCCCCAGTCTAAGCGCCCTGGCTATCCGTGTGGGAACTCCCTCTGCTTTGTCCCCAGCCTGCCCGGGAGGTGGGTGCGAGCTCTGAGCGTCCTGGCTAACCAGGCGCCTGGCCTCAGCGAAAGACCAACAGCCCCGCGCTGGCCGTGCGGCCTGGAGGGAGGGGCCTTTCCCAACTCCGCCTCAGTCACCTTGTCTATGAAAGGTGCGGGGTAATGCCAACCTCGGGGTTGGCGAGGGGTCCGAGGAGAGGGTGTTCTGAGGGATCACCCAACAGTCGTCCCTAAGATTAACGCCATTATTTGTCCCGCTGACGAGCGTGTGGTCCTGGGTATGTGGGTAGCAGCTCGCACCAGTGTATTCGTCACAAATGCCTACCCTCGAAGTCTCGACTTTTGCCAGTCACTTGCTTTGTATCTCGGGCAATGTCCTTAATCTCTCGGTGCTGCCATTCCTCCCCACCCAGAAACGCCCCCCCAGACCTTCTGCTCCAGGTGTGGACAAAGCCGCCCGGACCTGAGTGGCGACACTGCCGCAGTCTCGCTGTGAGTGCGAGCATGCGCAGTGGGCAGGCAGGGGACCCTGCTGTACCAGGGTTCAAGCGGGGGTGGGAGGAAGTCCCGACGGGGTGAGATGTCACACAGAAAAGCAAGCAGATGATGGCCCGTTACAGGTACCCACCGAGAGGCATCGTGTGGCGCTCGGCCTCCAGGAGCGCCTTACCGTGACGCATTTGCTACAAAGGCGGCAAATCCAGGCCAGAAAACATTCCGCGCGGAGAGCCCCTAAAAGAGCACCTCGCGCAGACCAGGGAGCAGCCGTCAAGGCTGATTAGCAGAAACACATTTCAAGCCCAGGCCGCAGCGCCGGCCCCTATCGACCGCCCTGACGACGAAGCGGGGGTTTGAGACGCCCGGCCGCCGAGCAGGGGGGAAACGTCAGCAAGCGCAGCCAGCCCCCCGGAGCCCGGCGGGGGCGGCACAGGGACACAAGCACTCCGAGCTGTGTCTCAAGAGACTTCGAGAGCTCTGGCCCCTAGGATTTAATTAGAACTCTCAGCCCATGAAGAGCTTTTAACTAGCCACGACTGCTAGGACCCTCGATCAAGTATTCATGGCTGGACAGAGAGGGGTTTGGCATTTTAAAATTGATCCAGGCCTTCCTGACACCCACCGCTTCCCCTTCAAGTTTCTTCTAGAAATTTTTTTTGCGACTGCTCAACCCCGCTGCTTTGCACACATCTTTGACACCCTGTGTCTGCCCCACCGAACCGAGAGTGGCTTGGGAGCAGCGCCCATGGGTGACTAGGAATTGTCTCTACCTCCTCAACCCTGAGCACAGCATCGGGCACAGGGGAGGCTGCGGGTGTGTCCGGTGTCGGCAGCGGCCTACTGTGTGCATCACGTAGGCTGGTGCTAGGGATACAACGGTTAGGGCATTTCACAGCACAGCATTCAAAATGTGCCCTCGCTCCACTTGTGGATGGTCAGAACCAATCGGAACACTGTTTGGCCCAGATACCACAGCAAAGGCGATTTTCATTAGTTCGTTGTCATTCGGGCATAATGCTTTGTACAAGCAGATTACGACTATGACCCAGCCCCACGCTCCCCTCTCCAGCCTTTTGCTCTCCAGTCCTCCTAACCCTCCCACCGCGCTGCTGTAAAAAGGCAAAGTCTCCTCTATTTTCAACCTGTCCCCTGAATGCATGTCCCTCTTTCGATCTGAGCAAACCTAACTCTTCCTGTTGAGTATTCCTTTTTGGTTCTCAGAAGGTGGTTGATCACTACTGTCTCCCAAAAAAAGACATAAAAAGTCTCTCCCCTGGGGGTGAAGGACGCTCCAGTGGGGCGCTCTCAGGGAAACCCCCTCCTGGGCCCTTTAGCCTTTGTATTTCTCAACTTCCTCTTTGGACACTGCATACTCAGTGTCACTGTTAAATCTGTCTCCTCCAGATGACGACAGTTCACACGAAGACGACGCTGACACGGGAACGCACTGGCTCCACAACAGGAGACGCGCTCTTGGCCCCTTCGGTAAGCAGGCAGATTTTGGGTCCCAATGTCAGGTAGGGCCAAGGACCCCCCCAACCAGCAGGAAGGCTCATCTTCAGGCCTTCAAGGACCCATAAGAAACCCAGGTGCCACTAGTTGTCAAACTTCTGTCTCCTCTAGCAGGTGTTAGGCCGAATCTCATCCCAATCTAAATTCCTGCCCCTTTTGTTAAACAGAAGTGGTCAAAATCCACTCAGGACCCCCAAGAGCCCCTGCACCTTCAAACTAAGCCTATTTATACCAGCGGCCTCAAGACCCAAGGGCTCATCCTGCATCCGCCACACTCCCTCTGAGCGTGCGCAATGAAGCTTCATTTCTAATTCACCTTAAAAAGACAAACAGGTGGTTGACCACAGGGAGGCAGAGTTCCCGAGGAGGAGGGAGAGTGTCCATCTTCCCTGGTCTCTAGCACTCCTTAAAGCTCCACCCTACCGTAGCCTCACGGTAATCTGTGCTGGGAGACTGAGGCCCCTTTCTTAGGCTCACCAACAGAATACTTCCATCGCCCCGAAGTCTCCTTGATGACCTTTCCATTCCTCCCTTGCAGTGAGGTAACCACCGCTCCGCTTTCTGTCAGTGTGGGTGAGGTGCCCCTCCCCCAGAGTTCTGGGTGGACAGCGCACCTGTGCGCGCCTGCACCAGGCAGGCCCCGCAGGCTCGCGCATGTCGCTCTGGGCTCGCTCCTGTTCATTCCATGGTAGCGTTTCCCTGCACTGACGTGACGTATGTCTAGCCAGCCACAGCTCTTAGGAAGAAGGCTGGTGGGAGGACTCCCACACGCGTCTCTGTGAGCACTGCTGTCCTGCACGAGCATGTGGCGAGCGTATCTTTTACTTTACACGAGCCCACCAATGGTTTCCCAAAGTGGTCGTACCACTGCACAATTCCAGCAGATAGGTGTAAGAGTTTCCGTCAGCACACATCTTCGTTTTATGAAAGTCAAATAGTAACTGGTACTTTTAAATGTTTTCCTGATGATAAAAAGTTCTTGGGGTATCTTCTCTCCGTGTGATCCATCTCAACTGATGGTCTACTCTTTTATTTTAAATATATTTATACCAATAAGCCATTGTCATTATTTTATACATGTATTATTTTCATTCTTTTGAAGTGTGTTTTAAACCTTCCCTCTGGCATTATTTTCCTTTCACTTGGATTAATGAGCATTTGTGATAAAGAATTTGTCTGAAAATGTCTTTGTTTCTGTTGAAGTCAGTTTGTAGGCTCATTTTTCTTTTTTTCAGATTTCATTAAAAATTTATCCTCCTCGGGTTCGTAGAACTTCTTCCGATTGCAGGTGTATGTCCCGCATTTGCTTCAGAAACTGCTGCTGAACCCTCCTGCCACGCCTCTCCCGCTGGGATGCCAATCGCATCTATGTTATATTCCTTCTCAGTAAGTAATACGTCTTTTCTTGAATACATTTTACACATTTTCTGTCTTTCCGGGCATTTTCTTCCAGTTCATGGGTTCTCCCTGCAACTATACCTAAATCACTGAGCTTTTAATCCACATTCTCCAGCTTTAGAATTTCCAATGTGCTTGCTGTCACATATTTCTGTGATGGAATGCTCGTGTTTCTTTATCTGCCTAAACATATTCATCATAGCTATTTGAAAGTTTGATAAATCATTATCCGGAGCCCTGGAGGTATGTTTTAATTAGGCTATGATTTGCATACAATCAAATAGTCCACACACACCCCTGTCTGGGTGACTGTATACAATTGTACAGCACTACCCCAACCAAGGCACAGAGTATCTCGCCCACAACAGCAAGTCCCCGCACACCACTTGCAGTCACTCGGCCACTGGGGGGGCGGGCACTGCTTCACTGCCCAACGCCGTGCCTTTGTTTTGCCTGTTTTGGGATCCCATATAAGTAGAATCATACACGTTGTTTTGTGTCTGGGCTGTCAGCTTTACATGATTTTTGAGGTCTGTTCATATCGTTAGCGGAATCGCGCGTCGTCGATCCTCCGCACGAATGTGCCACACTCCGACTCGCCCACTCACCCGCTGGCGGACACTGGCTGTCTCCAGTTGGTGCTTCTACGGAAAAGCGGTTCTGGACGCTCTTATCTAAGCCTTTTATAGGCACATATATTTTCATTTCACTTGGCTATATACCTAGGAATGAAATACTTAGATGTATTTTAAACTTTACGGGACAGCTCCTTCCTTGGTAGTTATTCCATTTTACAACCTCAGCAGCACAGCTATCTGGATTGTCAGTCCAATTTCAGCCATCTAACATTTATGAAGCGTTGTCACCATCACTTTGTCATTTAAATTTGCATTTCCCTGAAATTAAAATAAGAGAGATTTTATGCGCTTATGGGAGTTTTTATATATATACACACACTTGGTAAAATGTCTGTTCATGTCTTATTCAATTTTTAAAATTGGAGTCTTAGTATTTCATTATTAGGTTGCGGGCATCTTTATATTTCTGGAGTAGATGCTTCGTCAGATCCGTACATATGTAAGAGATATTCTTCCAGTCCCCGGCTGGCCTTTTTCATTTTCTTAATGGTATCCTTGATGAGTGAACGTTTTTAATTTTGATCAAGTGCCATTTATTCTTTTTTCTTCACTGTCATTACTTCACTGTACTAAGAAGGCTGCGAAGATCCTGCCTTTAGTTAGTTCCAGGAGTGTTATATTTTGGGTTTTATATTTAAGACCATGTCAATTCCAGATGAACTCCGCAATGCTGCCGCCGTCCTGAATCACGGCTGCGTGTGCGGGCCTGCTTCCGCGCTCTAGTAGTCCCCTTGTTGGTTTCCTTTGCGCTGCCAACAACGCCCTCCCCCAATTACCATCACCTCATCATCGCTTTTGGCACCTCGCCGAGCAGGGCCTCCACTGCGTCCTCCCGTAGGAGCAGGCTGGCTCTTCTTGACACTTGGCCCCACGGAAACGCTTCATTTTCTCTCGAAGCTCCTGACACCAGTGCACTTAGAGCAGAGAGGAACCCTAAACTCAGATGAGGACGGATTTGAATTAAAGACATTCTCTGGACTCCTGTCCTTCCACAGCCTCTGGGCGAACACAGACACGTTTCCTTATCGTCTCCACACACCGGTGACTGTTTCCCAGTGCGGGGCTGGTCTATGCAGTGGGATTCCTTTCTGCTGTTTCCTGTGGCTTCTGTAAAAAGCGCCACTGAGGTAGTGGTCGGCTCGCTGGGCTAACGTCAAGGTGTCGGCTTCTCAGACAGAACCCACTGCTGCAGTACCCAGCCAAGGGCCCCTTCTTCTTCCTTGCAGGTCAGCAGCTGAGCACCTTCAGCCGCACCGCTCCCTCTGCCCGCTCTTCGCAGGACATCGGCGCTGGCGCTTAGGGCCCATCCAGGAGCTCGCCCTGTCTCAAGATCCTTGATTTATGTAGTTCACATCTGCAAGGTCCCTTGGGCCATTCAGGGTAACAGTCACAGGTGCCAGGGGTGCGGACGTGGCTAACTTTGGGGGCGTTATTCAGCAGACCACAGCCCTGTTTGTACCCCTCACAGGCGCCTTGTCTCCCTGGTGTAAGTCACCAGAACTGCTCCTCCCGGCGCCACCTCCTCCCCACGACAGCATCGGCGCGCGGGACCAACATCCCAGGCTTTGGGTCCTTTTTCATTTGGGCCCTTGACTATTTCCTTTAATTTCGTATATGCTCAGATCTTAAAAATAGTGTTTTCTAACATTTTGAAGACAATTTTTCAGGATATCAAATTTGTTCTATTTCCAAAACTGGGCATCTTTACCTACTGCCTCCATGTCCCTGGAAGTCACCTTTACTTAAGATCATTAACTTCCCACCATAGCCAAAGACGGGTTCTAGCGGCAGCGCCGCCCAAACGTGCAGGGGCAAGCGCCCGATGATCTCCCCGCTCTGGAGACGCTCTCCGCCTCGCCCCCCGTATCATGCTTCTGTTTGCTGCTGCTTTGCTATTTTACAGGCTACTGTCTCGGCACCTCTGTCTCTTCCCCTTCCACCTAAGACACCGCCCTTCTGTGTAGGTCCCGGCCCATCGGAGCGTGCACCCCAGGGCGGCGGCCGCTGCAGAGGCAGTGCAGTCCACGGAAGAGGGAACTTCCAGCGGCCCCCTAAGAAATCCCACAGTGGAAAAGCAGCAGCTTCCTGTGCTCTAAGTCTCTCAGGGAACAGTGGTAATGACACGGGACCCTCTTCTTCAGCACCAGTGCATTGAAACTATGAGAACTGCTCTGATTGTAGGGCCCACTGAAAACCCTTCGAACTTTGTGTGGCCTTTACCGAGCGTCGGCCAATCCGTGCTTTCGGGAAAAGCCAGAGGAAAGAGCGGTCACGGGAAGCCTGCTGCCGCCTCGCACCAGCGCCACCCGCCCGCCCCACCCAGCCCCGCAGCGCTCTCCGCAGGCAGCACTCACCGAAGACAGTGCGGGCGGGGACAGACTCTCTGTTGAGCCAGAAGGACACTTGGGACAGGATGACCGTCATGATGCACGGCAAGTAGGTCTGGATCACAAAGTAGCCGATTTTCCGCTTCAGGTGGAAGTGGGTTGTCATGACGACATACTCCCCTGGAGAGAGAGAAATTGGGGGATGCAGCTCGATGCGCGTCGGGCCCGGGCAGGCCCAGATCCCTTCAGTCTGGCCCCTGCCTGCCGGCGCTCCAGCAGCCGTGTCCCACCTCTCAGGAGGAAAACCCAGGCTCCCCGCGGTCCCCAACTCCCAGCTGCTCGACGGCTGCTTTTTCAGGCGGCCCGCTTGCGCTTGTTCGTTGCCCCCTCCACTTCTGGCAGGTCCCCCAAAGGAGGCTGCCCGCCCCAGCCGCTCTCTCGGTCTGGGCCTGGGAGAGCACCGTCAGGTGCCCCCCGCCCCACCCCGAGCTGTGTGAAGCACATGCGCGTGCGTAGGCCCCGCCCGGCTCTTGGGAAGTGCCAGAGACCAGCGGGGGGCTGCCCACAGCGAGGACTTGTTGCTTGTAGCTTCGGAATCTCTTCTGTTTCTCTGTTGCCTGACTTCTGAACTTACTTCTATCCTTGCTGCCCCCACTACCCCTTTCTCTCTGTCCTCCACGCCACCAGAGGCCTTGAGGATTATTTTTAATGATAGAGTTGGACTTTAATTACCATGGGTAATTCTCCTGCTTCCCCATCACAGTCTAACACCCCTAAATTCTTGTTTATTAATCCTATATCAGATTATATATTAAATGTGAAATATTTAACATAAAATACAGTCAACGTTATCAATTGGTGATAATCTGTAGTCTGGAAAGCAAAGCAAGTTGATTTGTCAAGAGCTTATCAAGTCAACCATTTGTGATAAATAACTGAATATATTTTCTTCGGTCCTCATCTTTTCTAGCCTTTTCTCCTTCAATTTCTATCTTGCCGTTTCTGCTGAAGACTCAAAGAGCGATCACCGTCCATGAGCTGGAGACACTGGAGCTTCCTGGCTCTCGCAGCCCGCCACAAAATGCGCACTAGCAATTGTCTGGGCAGCACCGCCCCTGCGAGGAGCTGGGGCCAGGGAGTGGGGCTGAGGCATAAAAAGCAAGAAAAGTCACCTGAGAAAGGTGAGACAACCAGTCCCGCTCTGCCACCAGGTCCTGCCCTAGGAGGCTCAGCTCTGGGGCTGTGGTTTCTCCAGTGGAGGGAGGGGATGGGGTCCCCAGGAATCCCCTGCAACCCCACTTCTATCTCCCCTTGTGGGTGGTGCCAGGGGAACCGGCAGGGTCGGAGCACTGGGGGCATCTGGAACAAAGAAGGGGCTGCAACCCGTAGCCACCGGTGCGTGCGGGTCTGGGCAGTGGCAGCGGCTCCTGCCTGACCAGAGCCCGCCAGCAGCTTCACAGGAAACCAACGCAACACAGCCTGCAGCTCTGGCGACATGCCCCGGGGCAGCCCAGCCAACAGGGGGGCTGCAAAAGGGGCAGAACGCCCCCAGGGTCCTCTCCCGGTGGCTCAGTCAGCCATGCCCTGGGGGGCGCGCCTCCAACACCCACCAGAATGATGACTGCAGGGGTGCAACACCCATCCACCTTGGTACCCGCCAGGAGGGTCACTGCCAGGTTCACACCTGGCAGCTGGCAGTGCTCCCCCACCCTCATCCGAGAAGTACCGTCACACTGCCGAAGGGTCAGCCCCCGCACAAGCCCAGGGTACCCTAACAGCCACGGCAACTGGGGGGGTGTTCTGGAGCTGCAAATAGTCCCACAGCCGACGGTGCTCCCCGCGGCTCGCTCTGCACAGCAGCGTGTGACCCACCACACCGTGAAGCATGGCAACGGGCAGGTCGCTGCGTGGCCGGAGACAGAATCATTCACCACACACCTCCCAGCAAAGGAAAAAAGCCCAGGACAAAATGACTTCCTTCATGCGTGAATTCTACCAAACATTTACCGGAGAATGAATGCCAAGCCTCCCTAAACTAGCCCAAGAAGTTGAAGAGTAGGGAACACTCCCAAACTCATTTCAGAAGGCCAACATCACCCCGATACTGAAACCAGGTAAGGTACACTACAAGAAGAAATTACAGGTCAAGATCTCTGAAGAACACGGGCACAAAAACTCTCAACAAATACCAGCCAGCTGAATTCAACAGCACTTTAAAATGATCATACAACACAATAGTCAAGTAGGATTTAGTCCTTAATGCAGTGATGTTCAAATCAATAATAGAATGGATGATAAAAAATCACACGATCATCACAACAGATGTGAGAAAAGCATTTGACAAAATCCAACATCCTGTATGATACACAACTCAGTAAGTCGGGTACAAAAAGAATGTATCTCAACATAATAAAAGCAATATACTCCAAGCCCACAGCTAACACCACACTGAATGGACAAAAACTAACATAGGCCCAAAAAGGATATAGTAAACCCCAAATAGTAAATGAAGAGACATATCTGTCTGTCTGCAGATGATGTGATCTAAGATAGCCCTAAAAAGTCCACCAAAAATACATTCGAATTCAGTAAGGTTTCAGGCTACAAAACCAGCACACAAAAAGCACTTGCATTTCTATATACTAACAACACATTTTCTAAAACAGAAACTAATGAAACAATCCCATTTATAATTGCATCAAAATAAAATATAATGTGTTGTTATAATATTATTTATAAATTATATAATGATAGCATCAAATAAAATACTTAGGAACAAATTTAACCAAGAAAGTGAAAGGTATGTATACAGAAAACTATAGCACACTGATAAAACAAATTGAAGACAACACAAATAATCAGACCTCCACAGACAACATTCAAAAGATTAACTTGATTAAGACTTGAATGGAAGACATGAAACCACTATAGTAAAATAGAAAGAAAAATCTTGGCATTGGTTTTGGCAATGACTTTGTGAATATGACACCAAAAGCATAGGTTGCAAAAGTTAAACAAGTGAAACTATACCCAAGTAAAAGACTTCCACACAGCAAAGCAAACCATCAGCAACGCGAATAGCAGCCTGCAGAACAGGCTAAAATATTTGCAAACCACATATCTGAAAGAGCTTATTATCCAAAGTATATAAGGAATTCCCACAACTCAACAAAAAGAGATGCCAACCGGTACGTAAAAGGCGCTGCCATAGCCCTTGGCATCAGGGCAGTGCAATTCAAGAGCCACGATGAGCTGCGCTCCCTGCAGTCACAATCCCGCCCATCGAAACAGCAGGCGTAGCAACTGCTGCAGAGAGCATGAGGGCCGGCTACGTGCACTCCATGTAGCTTCTCTTGAACATAACACTGATTTTTCCATTTCTTTCCTCTTCTCTGCCAAAGTGAGAAATGAAGCTTTGATGAGATTGGAAGATTTTTTTCCAAGTTCCCCCTCCAAATCCCTCCCTGTGTCTCAGCTTATTAAGCACCATCTGTGTTGTGGGTGAAATATTCTAGGGCATAATATAAAACACACAATGCATATGTGTTCACAAAAAAGTTCTGATGTATGGGTCCGAAATACAGAAGTTTAGTAAATGAATGCTTACATAATTGAAAATATTTGTGTAAAATGCTTTGTGCTGTTCCCCCTTCCCTGGCCTCTACTGCGTCCTCTCTGTGTGGCTTATTATGAAAAATGACCCCTTTAAGTGGTATGGGAGTTTTTCCCCGTGTTTGTGCTCTAGCCGATTAAATTCCATTGTGCTAAGTGTGACGTATTTGAGAATGCAATGTGGAACACATTCACAATTTCCCTAGTTTCAAAGGCTATAAAAGACACAAAAGTTTCTGTAATATCTTGGCAAAATAATTCATTATAATTTGCGAGTGGATATATTTTCATAAATTCAAATTGGGTATTTTTCCATCTATTCATCTCTGTTGTTTCTACTTCATCTCACCTCCTGTATTCTTTTCCTCTGTCTCTGACCTTTCTTTGTGTCTCTTTCACTCGCTTAGTTTCTGCTTTGTCTTTAACTTCCAATGCTACATGTCTGAAGAGATAATAAATGACAGTAACAAAATTTTTGTTTTGACAGATGGCCAAAGGAAGATGGAGACATAAGATCACGCATCCAAGCCATCCTCTTAGAAAATTAATGCAGCGATCTGCCAGATGAGGAAAGATGGAGTCAGAGTTGAAACAGAAAATCTTGTTAACAACTAGCCACAGATTTGGAGGAACTTAATCAATTTATTTAGCACACGTTTGAATCTGCAGCCACAAGCTGGAGCCTCTGCTTCAAATTACTTCACATGGACAACTGACACTATCCCGAGAGAAAACCACACACCGAAAGCAGAACATCCATGAACTGTGGGTCTTTCCCCGGCCAACTTTCCGCTAATACGCTGGACCCCACAGAGATGAGCGTTATCAGAATTCGGAAAGGAATGCCCATAATTTAGTGTTACTCGAAAACATTATGCATACGTGTGCAATACTATTCTTAGGTGGCTGCTAAGTAAAAGGGTATCAAAGGTATACAGCAAAAGCTCCCTCCAAAACACCCATCCCACTTCTACTTTAAGGAGCTATAATTGTCTATCTTCCTGCAGACACTATCCCTATCGTGATATATATTCCCATACTGTTCAGCTTTCTGTGCTTTGCTCTTCTCACTCAACAATATACCCTGCAGGTGTTCCCACTGCACAGTACATAAAGAACTTCCTCTGTGCTTCTTAGAGCTGTATAGTATTGAACTGTGTGAGTAAATTTTAATATATTCAATCACCTCCTGGGGGTGGACTCATAGGAAGAACCTGAATTCACTTCTGCCCATGGACACAACAAATCCACAAGTAAATATGGATTATTTACTCAAAAGTAAACCTGAGAACCAGATAAACTGAATTTCCGATAACAAAAGATGAAAAGGCAACAGCACCAAGAGAGCTAGGAGAGACAACCCTCCTTCCTACAGTTTGACCAAGGAAGAAACCCCGCCGTAGGTGCAACAATTTACATATGGGGGTGGCAAAGGTGAGATTATGCACTGTGGAGACGAGTCCCTGGATTCCTGACATTTAGGGCTAGTGAGAAAGAAGCCCAGGAAAACCAAAGAGTTGTAGGGAATGGAAAGGATCCCATGTGGTAACACTGGTCTGAAAAGTGCCCAAACCATATACAAAGGAACCCCAATTACCACTCTTACAGTATTTGCCTGCCTGAGACAGGGAACTATTGGGACAGTCCCCTGAACAGAACATAATCTCACCTTTGCCACCCCCATATGTAAATTGTTGCACCTACGGCGGGGTTTCTTCCTTGGTCAAACTGTAGGAAGGAGGGTTGTCTCTCCTAGCTCTCTTGGTGCTGTTGCCTTTTCATCTTTTGTTATCAGAAATTCAGTTTATCTGGTTCTCAGGTTTACTTTTTGGGCGTCACTTTCATCAACTCAAACAACCTTGCTAAGAGCAGTGCTGGTGGTCACTGTCTTGGGGCCATCCCGCCATCTTACTAGAATCTGTGGCAAATCCCAACAAAAACCTCCACCAACATATGTAACACAGTCACACTATGGAATACTATTCAGCCAAATAGAAAGATGAAAAACAGCCATTTTCAGTAAAATGGAAGGAGGGACTTATGTAAAGTAAATCAGAACAACAAAAACAACTAGACATTTATATAGCAGATAATTTGCTAAAGTGAAATACAACAAATAGTGGATATAAACAGTGTGAGGGCTCTGAGGTTAAGAAGGAGGGGTAGGAGAAATGGAAAAGGAGTGGTGGTGGGGAAAAAATAAAATTCATGGCCAAGCTAAATAACTTGCAGAGGATACACAGGTAGCTGCTGGGGCAGGAGGCAGGGACTGAAACCCAGCATCCTATGACCCCAGAACCAGAGACCCTTATGTATTCAGAGTTATCTTGGCCAACACTGTGTCAAGGATTTGTGAGCTGCCCCACGGCATAGAGAACACTGAGGCTAAGGGAAGTAGGAGGACTCAAAAAACCTTGTCCCTAAGAGACCCCTGGACAGCATCAAGATGAGTATTATTCACATACAGGGTTCCCAGAAGGACAAGAGAGACAGAAAAATTAAGTGAGGAAATAATGACTGAAAACTTGGTCCAGAGTTCAAATAAGAGGATCCCAAACTGATCCATAGCAAGACACATTAAAATAAAAAATGCTAAAAGTTAAAGAGAGAATCTTAAAAGCAGCAACAGGTAAAAAACAGCTTGTTTCATGCAAGGGAAACTCCATAAAAGCTATTAGTAGTTTGTTTGTTTGCTTGTTTGTTTGTTTTTTCAAAAGAAAATTTGCAGGCCAGAAGTGCTAAAAGGAAAAAACTTCCAACCAAGAATTGTATACTCGGTAAGGCTATCGTTCAGAACTGAAGGAGAGAGCAACATCTTCCTGGGAAAGCAAAAGCTAAAGGAGCTCACCACCACTTAGCTGGCACTGCAAGAAATGTTAGAGACTCCTCTAAGCTAAAAAGACCGCAACTAATCTTAGGAAACAAGTAAAAAAAAAAATCTCACGGGAAAAGGTAAATATGCAATAAAAGTAGTTTGATCAATCACCTTATAAAGCAAGTGTGAAGATTCAAAGAGTAGCAGATTAAAGCTACAATAGTGAGTTCAAGGGAGACATATAAAGATGTAAAATGAGACAGAAAAATATGCCTGGGGGGTAGCAAAAGGGTATTGTTTTGGAATGTAATAAAAGGTAAATACTTATCAACTCAAAATGGAACACTATACACACATGATGTTATGCCTGAATGTCACAGTAACCACAGAGCAAAAAACACACAAAAGAAAAATTTTTTAAAAGATACCTAAACATACCACTAAACAAATCCTTCAAACATCAAGAGAAGGAAGAAAAGAGCAGAGATAAAACCGAACACAATGAATGAAGTGGCAGTAAGCACAAATTCTTAGGACTGTACAGCCTTTCAATACTGAACCATGAAAAATGGAAAATCAGTAGTCACTAGTTAGGAAAATCAAAACCCATCAAAAGCTCATGGTTTCCAAACCAATCTGAACCACAATCAAGCTACGCCGCGGCCCTACCTTCGGGTTGGTCACACCGGTGGCCCGAGCCTCTCGCGGTGGGGCCGCCTCCGGGCATTTCCCAGAGGACGGGGAGGCGGTGCCGGATTCACACAGGGGAGAGCGAATCGCTTGACCTTGACAATGGCAATTTGTCAATACGCAACAAAAACTCCGGAGGAGCAACCCCGGTGAGCGTCTCCCGGATGGTCGCTGACACCGGGCTACAGGACTCCACGGAAAACAGAGGTCTTGTAAAAAGCCCGAAAGCGCTGGCGGCAGTCACACGCAGAAAACAGACCGCGGGGTCCGTGTGCAGACGGCGCCGCAGACCCACCCCGTGCTGCGGTCACTGTCCAGATGCCTGCGGGAGGCTTCGTCCGCGTCCGGTTTTCTGAATGTAAACAAAGCGCCGCCTCCGGCTGAGCCTGCGGACCCACCCAGTCGAAGTCCCGTCAACAGAGGTGAGGCCCCGCAGGCAAGAGGCGTCCCTGCTCCGCGCAGATGGCAGCCGCGGCACGGGGCTGTGGCTCTGGCGGTGCCGCCGGGAGGGCGCAGCGGCTCTGGCCAGGCGGAGCTGACTGCCCAGGCGGGGGCGGGGCCAGCGGCCGCAGGGCGGGGCCAGGGGTGGGGCCGGGGCCGGAAGGGCGGGGCCAGTGGGGTGGGCGGAGCTTGCCACCCCGGAGGAGTGCCGCAGAGCGAGCAGGAGCTCGTCCGCCCTCCCCCCACACACACGCTCTGGGTGGGAGGGTGCGTGGGCAGCGGCGCATTTGGGTCTGACCTCGAGGTTGCGGCAGTGGCTGCGGCGACGGCTGACGGGTGGGCTCCCACAGCTACACAGGGGGTGGGGGGACCGTGAGATGGACCGGATGCAGCCGATGCGGGCCCGGCTCAGCCGGGGAGCTCTCGCCCTCCGCCCCGCGCCCAGCCCCGCCCGCGCTCCGTGGGGCCAGAAGCACAGAGGGGACCTCGGGCCTAAGTCCCGCCTCGCCGTGAGCGAACGGGGCCGGGCGTCCCAGGCCACACCTCCAGGATGGCGCCCGGCCCATAGGAATCAGAGCGCTGTCACCCGCCCGGCTCCCCCGCGGACCCCGCACACCGCCCACGCAGCCCCATCACCTGCACACGCACGGTCTGCAGACACCGGCCTTTTCCGGCACCAGGCCAGCTTTAGAACACCGAGGGGTGGGTGGGACCGGCTTAAACACGCTGGTGAAATGATTACCTGTGCTAGACCGGATTATTTCTGTCCCAACTACATGGCCCAGCAGGTCATACTGATTCAGGCGAGAACCGTCCTGCGCCACTTCCACGGACTTGTTCTTTCCCAGAGTCCAGGAATAAACCACTTCGGCTGTTGTATAGGCATCTGCAGCAAAAAGGGTCAAGAAAGAAGTTGAAGGGAAAGGAAAGTGAGTATCCTGGATACCAAATTTGCAGGCCACTAAAACACACCGTCCCTCCCTAGACAGCGTGGCCGCTGTTCTCGCAGCTGTTGTGAGTGCGCGGCTCTCACCGTGCCTTGTGCGCGGGGCACAGAAACGAACCCAAAGGCTCGTGTCTCCTGGACTAGGGACAAACTGGGGAACGTTTCCTCCTCCTGGGGAGGAAGGCCCAGTGCAGCATCTCCTGTAGTACAGACACCACAACAGGGACACCTCCAGCAGCTGGAGGCACCTCAGATGAGTACACCGGGTTTGTTGTAAGAAAAATAAACGACCAGAAATGTAATAAAATGTTCTTTAATGAAAGATGAGGTGAGCAGATGAGGTAAAAGTAAAAACAAACACCGTGGGTGACTTTTAAACTTAAAAATGAAAAATTTCAGGGCCTCCCTGGTGGCGCAGCAGTTGAGCGCTGCGCTGTGGAGCTGTCGGCAGTGCGTTCGACTCCCAGCCGGGGAGAGTCCCACATGGCGCGGCAGACCTCTCCTGCCTCGCCCGCTGCTCCCCTCAGCAGTGTGTTTCTGATCTGCCTGTTCTGCTCCCCGCTCTGTCTCTGGTGAACCCCCTCACCGCCCCACGCCTCTGGCCTGTGCCCCAGCTTGTATGTATAAATAAATAAATCTTTAAAAAAAATGAAAAATTTCAAAGTTAAAAATAGTAATAATGGATGGACTACCATTTTCTTTTGAAACTAATTTCCACTTTGACTTGCCAGGCAGAAACCCCCCACCTTGTCTTCTGCGTCAGGTGTTCCTGTCAGGTCTCGCTTTGGAATGCCAGGCTCAAGTGGAGAATTTGGCGCACACTGTTCCCGCAGGTCGAGGATAAGGGGAGGTGAGGGGAGAAGCGGGGTTGGTTTCAGTCACTAGTCAAAGGAAGACCTGACTGGCTGTGAGCAGCGGGATTTTTGCTGGGGGTGAGCACCTGGCCCTGACTCAGGTACCCATTTCCGCTTCCCCTGCCCATTTCGTCCAAGCTCGGCGCTGTCTGCGCTTCCAGTCGCTGAGGGTCTCGGCTCACGGTGACCGCTATTCTTGTCCAAAGTCTGCTCCGCTTACAACTTCTTGACAAAGCGAAGAACCCTTGGCGAGCCTCCCAATGAACAAACATAACGTCCATTTCTCGCCAAAGCTTTCCAGGCTGGAATCTGCATTGCACAACAGTCTGACATATACACACGTTCTGAGCGGCCTGCTTCTATTCCGCTTCTTAGGACTTCTCCCAGTATACCTGAGTAAACCATCTCCTGGTTGCTTGTAGCGGGCACGATGCTGAGAAGGTCTTCATTCACATCAAATTTTCATTAAAATTACGGTCTTTTTTATACCTGTGCTCTCATGAGCTAAGAGAAAATGCCACAAGAAATCTAACTCCTCCAAGTAACATGCGCTGTATGTGGGCTCAGTCATTTCTTCAACACACAGACAAAAAGACTTCGAACTCAACATCGTTTCTGCCATGGTTAATAGGAACTCTTATAAATTTGATGTCTATGAAACATTCTGCTGCCAGGGAAGGTCTGTTGTTTAATGCAGAACCACATTTCCAGCAATAACGCCAGTGTCCGCATTCAGATGTGAAAGCTAGGAACCTTCAGTCTGATTTTATGTTTATTAAGATATTCCTTGCACACCTTTTTATATCAATTATAGTTTTTTGTAACAGATTGCATATTGCTGCTATCTGACGTTTTAGTTTTTCAACAAAAGGCATCTTTGTATGAATAATAAAGGTTTAGACATTCATTTCTGTAAGGAAACACAGTCCTCTCAGTTTGTTCTTTTTAATTTTGATAGCTAAGGGTACAAGAACAGTGTTGTTTTCTTCTGAATTCAATGGCATTCTTAAATCTACTAGATGTAAAACAAGAGTGCAAGTGTGCTGAATAATGGCAACTGACACTGGACTCTTTTCAGAGATCATGGAAGGTGATGGAACTTTCAGGAACGGGCCCCAGGTGGTTGCCCAATGCGGGCAGATATTCTGATTTCATAAAATAGTAAACAAATGTGGAATTTTATGGGACACTTGCCTATTTTAAGTCTGGACAAATCATTTAAAAGCTAGAGAGAAAGCTCTGGTCTTTCATGAGTGTCTGGGAATTAAAACATCCTTTGCTACCTCTGGGGTATCTAGAAGTCCCAGCTGGAATTACAGGTCTTTAAACTACTGTCACCAAGAAGGAAAGAAAGCCCTCTCTTCACAGCCCTGCTCACACCCGCACCTAAGACTGCTTCCAAGATGGCTGAGCAAGCATCTCTGAAGTGTGCCCCCACAAGGCCCTGTCCTCGATTTCCCCGGGGCTTTCCAACCTTGGGGTCCCACTAAGCCGAGAACCACCTGTAGTTGTCTCCTTAGCTTTGCTGTGCCGGTGGCTGAAACGCCCTCTATTGAAAACACTGCAGTTCAAAGATGTCTCACGTTCGGTCCAATACAACAAGTTTGACAATGAACCACCAGACCAGGCCTCAGTTTAAGGAAAGGGGTGGGGCTGGAAGATATTTTCCATCCCTGACAAACAAATGCAATTTCCTGTAGGACCTCTTAAGCAGAATCCCTCAAGCAGACACCCCTGAATGTGAGCGCTAAGAGCTCAGCATGTTCTAGTGTGGGCGTGGCGAACAGACAGCAAGTGCCTTGGCAAGGTCGCCCGGCCCACCATGGCAATGGCGTCATCTCCGATGACAATATGGCGCGTTACACTGACTGAAGTTTGGATATTGTCACCTATATATTTCTGGGCTCAAGCCCACTTAAAGACAGAGTAGAATCCATTTCTAAGTTGCTTAATTGAGTTGCTAATATTCTGTTGAAGGTTTAGGGGCTTATATCCATCAAGGGTATTTGCCTGTGGTTTTCTTTCCTCGTGATCCTGGGTTCTGGTCCCTGATAAGGAAATTCTGCTTCCTCCTTTATACTTTTCCAGCTGCTGTGAAGATGAATTCCTCTGTAAAGGTTTGCTAGCATGCAAGGGTGAGTCCTGGGCCTGTGCTTTTCTTTGTGGGGAGTTATGAAATTACTATTTAATCTCTTGTTATAGGGCCAATCAACATTTCTATTTCCCCCCAATTGTCGCTGCGTGTGTCCTTCTGGGAAGTGGCCCTTTGGCCGGCTGGTGCATTCGCTGGCGCACGGCTGCTCGCAGCGCGGCCTGCCATCCTGTTCATCTCGGCGAGGTCAGCGCTGAGGCGCTCGCTTTCATGCTTTTAGCCATTTAATTTCTTTCCCTGTCTCTGTTCCAAGTGCACTTGAGATTAGTGTGTATTCTGTTTGCTGGAGCACAGTGTGTGCACACAGTGTTGTTCAGTCTTCTATTCGATGTTGACTTTCTGGCTAGTTGCTCTACTGACAGTGGAGCACTGAAACCCTCAGTACTACTGCTGATCTGCAGGTTTCTCCGTCCAGTTCTGTTGGTTTGGCTTCATGTGATTTAGTGCTTTGTAATCAGGCGCATAGAGCTCTGAGATTGCTGAGTCTTCCTGACGCGACACAGAATCTTTAGGCTTCTGCAGAGCGAGAAGGGGCTGGGCCAGGACTCCCTGGTCTGACCGAGAAGCAGCCACATTGTCCTGGGTGACACTCCCGGAGTCGCTGGGACCTTTGTTCGGAGCTGGAGAAAGGTGACTGACAATTTTTGAAAATGTTCCCACTGCTTTTACAGGAGTGGATTTCAAAGGTTCTTACCCCACCATTCTGGGACTGCTTTTTGTTCAAGAACTTTTTAAATTAAGTTTAACCACCCACTTAAAAACCTGAAAATTTAAATTACTCTCTCCTACTTGACGTACTTTGTTTCCCTTCCAGGACAGCACACGCCTTTAAGTTTCTTCATGTTGCACGGGTACTGAGAAAGACAGCTCGCAAATCAGCACAATGGGAAAAACCCATTCTTCTGCAGGAGTTAAAACTTCACAATAGACAGAGAGACATTACAGATTTGAAGTAATTTCAAGTGAAAAGAAAGAGCAGAAAATGCTGACTCACTGAGTCAAAAGTTTTCAAATTTCCAGGCATTTATGTTGATATGATCAGTTAATCGTGCTTATTATACATTTGTGACACTGTATGCTGAGCCAATTTTGCAAATTATACATAACTCTATAGGCGTAGTATAGAATATATAAACCCCGCAAGTGTTCTTTCAAGAAATAACAAGTTTGAGAAGCAAAATAAACCCTTCACCTGGCAATTCTGACTCTTAATTCTGCGTAGCTAAATGTGGCTCACCAAACAGCCCAAATGTTGTCATTCAAATACTACCCAATAAGATTTTCCATTTTATTCCAGTGTTTGGGTATCTTCTTTTGTTAATACCAAACTTACTGTCTCATGTATTTAAAAAGTTCGATGTCCATATTAATGAGCAAAGAGTGTGAAAAAATGAGTAAAGAGTACGAAGAAGGTTAGAAGTGTTTCATAACATTTATAATACTCCTGGAAATTGAACTGTTACTCCTGAATTTCATAATTCAATGTCAGGGATTTTAAAATACTTCTAATAGCAGTGATAGATAAAATATCCAAGTCTTCTAATATTAAGGATTAGATGTGCCTGTTTTTGTGTATGCTATAAATAGAATCACACACTATATACGCTTACGTGTCCGTTAAGTTTACATTAAATCTGTAAACTTATCCATGTTGCTGAGTATAATATACTTAATAGTCATTGCTATATAGTATTCCACTGTGTGAATATGTCACAGATTTTTAATCTATTCTGATGGACACTGGGAGAGTTTCCACCTAGGGCTACTAAAATTAGTTTTGCTATAAGCATTTATTATATGGACTGTGGTAAACATAAACACTTGTATATGTTTGGAAATACATTTAATAATAGAGATGCCAGGCTAAATGAAATTTGTATAGTTAGCACTAGTAGGTATCACCAAACAATTTCCCAAAATCTTTGTACAAATTCACACTCCCATTAGCAGTGCATGAGAGACTATGCTCTGTATCAAACTAGCATTTGGTATTTTCTGTCTTTTTTCATTTTAGTCGTTGTAGCGGATATGAAATGGTAGCCTCTGCATTTTAATTCTGATTTTCCTACTGACAAATGTAACCAATCACTTCATATTTGTGTGTGATTGGGAAACCCTGTTTTATAAGTGCCTAGTCAACACATCAGTCTTTGTTTTTATGTGAGGTTTCTGACTACTACTTGTAGTCAGATCTAATACTTATGGATTTGAGTCATTTGTCATGGATCTAATACTTATGGATTTGAGTCATTTGTCATGTGTATGGAAGTATTTTCTCCCACCCTGTGGCTTGACTTTTCACCACTGTCTTTTGATAAAAAGAATTCCTTAGTTCATAATAACTTCAAGTCATCTGATTATACCTTTATGATTAGTAGCGGTATTCCGAGATCATGAAAATATTCTTTTATTTTCTTCTAAAAGCTCTACTGTTTAGATCTGAAATCCATCTGAAATTTGTTTCTGTGTGTGATGAGAGATAAAAGATCTCCATCCTTCTCACCCATTCTCTCTCTGCACTCCCTCCCACCCCCCATGTGATTTTGAATTTTTGGTTATATCTAATTAGTCTTTGTCTATCTTTGTATTTATCATGCTTGGTGGTTACCAACTTTTTAAATTTTTGACTTGATAACATTCATCAATGATACCTCCTTGATTAAATTTCCTCCCAGGTATTTCATTCTTTTTAAAGTGACTGTAAATGGGATTTAAAAAAATTTTTCTTTCTTCTAATTCATTGTTTGCATATAGAACTTTTGTGTACTGATTTTGTATCCTGCCTCTTCACTGTATTCAGTTATTATTTCTACTAGTTTTTTGGTAGTGTCTTTTGGATTCTCTATGTGTAGAATCATGTCTTCTGGACAGAGTGGTAGTTTCACTTCTTGCCAAATTTGGATTCCTTTTATGTCTTTCTCTTGCCGAATTAATGTGGTGAAGTCTTCCAATATTATGTTGAACATTAGTGTTGAAAGCGACATCCTTGTCTTGTTCCGTATCTTAGCAGAAATGCTTTAAAAGTACTTTACTACAAACTGTGATATGTGGGTCACCTAGAGGTCTGTTTCCATATTCTGGGTTTTTAATTTTTAAACCTTGTTTTCAGGTTATATGGTCCTACCTACTGGTATGCCTAATGATGTTTTATTAAATTTCAGGCACTGTATAATCAATCTGTAGATTTTTCCGATGACAGTCGATTACAGCAGAGAGGCTTCATTGTGTCCTTCGTTAGGCATGCAGAACGGGAGCTGTCACCATAATCCACAAGAGACTGCACTGAGTTACAGCTTTGGTTAAATCTGATGTGTGTCTGCTGTTCCCTTCAAATTAGGGCACAACTTCTCTGGGGTTTATATCAGGAGTCTAGCATAGCTGGTTTTTGGGGTTTTTTACTAGCACTAGGACACTGCAGGAAAGCAAGTGCTGCTTTTCAGAGACTCTTGTATTTGGCTTTAGCTTTATGATCTGTGTAATTCAAAATTCAGCAGTTGCACTGAGAGCAGTATCAGCCAAAAGTTTCAGATCTTCTAGATCTGCTTTTATCATGTTAGCTCTGTGTGGTCACCAAACTATTGCTATTCTCCCCCTAGCAGCCAGCAGGCCCACACCTGGGGCCAGAGTTGAATTCCAAGTTGCCATCCACGGCCCAATGTGTAAGTACCATCAGGAATGAAGAAGCCACAGGGTATACATTCATCTATGGAGGTTCTGCCCACTTTCCAGAATTCCTGTGTCTTCAATCCTTGTCGCTTCTGTAGCTCTAGTTTTTCTTACTGTCCCTGCAGCACAAACTATTCACCCACAAACAACTCTGACCAGAGTGAGAGGGGTGCCCGTGCCATCTTGGAGGGCGTGAACTGGGGCACACGTCCACGAGCCTCCTTGACTTCTCTCGCTCTCTAATATGCCACATCTAATTCCCCAGAGGGAGCTTTTGGGTCACCCTTCACAGTCCACCCAGAAGCAAGCCACTCCTTGCCAGCCCCACCACGACTCCGAGCTGAGCTACTGTCTTTCGTCTAAACCACTGCCACAACCTCTTCACTGAACTCAGTGCTATTTTTCCCATCCTGGCATTTTTAACAATACTTTTAAAAAATATTCTTTTAAAACAGAAGTAGATAATGTAATTATTTTGTTCAAAATATTCCAATCACTCCCCATTTTCTCTCAGAATAAATAAAATTTAAAGCCCTTGAGGACGGGACTCTCGATGACCTGGGCCCCTCTTTTTGATCTTGCCCCCTCCTGGGGCTCGCCTCTCCTGGCCTCTCTGATGTTCTCTGACTTGGAGTTTCACCTCCGGGGCTTCATTCTACCTGGAGGTGATCCCTCCGCCGGACTGTTAACCCCTCTACCGCTTTAAAATTTCTGTCCTAATGTCACTTCTTTAAAGTGGCCTACGGTGATCACCGTTTTTATTTCGGCGGCCGCCCCCATCCTCCACTGCAGCACTTCTCTGTCATCCATCTTGCCAGGGTGCTCCTTCCCTTATGGCGTACTTTATACTTTACATCCACTATTTATTTTCTCTTTCACCATCACTCTGTAATACCCGCGCCACAAAGGCAGGGCTGTTTTATTCATGGATGCCTCTAGTCTCGTGGGGCACAGCCTGGCGCGCAGGCGACAATCTGTAAATATTTGACAGTGATTGAAAAAATATGTCACACATAATTCTTCAGGGTGTTCAAATGTACTTCCTACTTCAAAATACAGAGCGCGGTCGAGTTTAGAGTGCTGTCCACAGTCCCTGATAGAGCGCTGTGACGACTCCCTTTATGACACCTACTCGCAAATTCTTAGAGTCCGAAACTCACTCAAATTCTGTTCAATTTTGATTTGTCTAATACATTTGAACATGGGCTATATGTCTGCTCGTTCTCTGTCAGATTTACAACTGCCAGATAGGCAATGTTCTGTCAAGATGAGAACATCTCCAGTTCTTCCTGCCTGCCGCTCGCCACAGAGAGCTGCACTGACGTGTACGAGGAAGAAGGGTGCAGGTGCTCACAAGCTGGCCCCACACTGTGCTCCTGAGGCCTGGACCTTAGCAAGTCACTGCTGTACTAGCTCAGTCCTGCCTCGTGCTGTCTTCTGCACAATTCAGGACACAGATGTGCACCTTTCAAGGCAATGATAGAGAAATTAGTCTAAAATAGTCAAATAAGGTTTGATGTCCAGAAGAAAAGTGTATCAAAGGCCTAGTACCTCCCTGGTCAGCTAGTGTGCCTCAGGCCCCTCCCCTAACCCACCCTGTACCCGAGTAAAGGTCTGAGCTTCAGAAGTGACTAGGAGACTTGCACTGCCCTGATCATAAGTGATGTTGAGCCTTTTTTCATGCGCCTGTCAGCCATTTCTCTTTGGAGAAGTAGCTTTTCAGCTCCTCTGCCCTTTTTTTGACTGGATTGTTGACTTTGTTTTTGTTGAGTCCTGTGAGCTCTTTGTAGATTTTTGGGATCAGTCCCTTATCAGTCATATAGTGTGCAAAAATTTTCTCCCAGTCAGTAGGGTGTCTCTTTGTTTTGGTTATTGTCTCTTTTGCTGTACAGGAGCTTTTTAGTTTGATGTAGTCCCAGCTGTTTATCTTTTCCTTGACTTTCTTTGCTTTGGGAGATGTGTCTTTAAAGATGTTACAGAGATGTATGTCGTGTAGTGTTTTGCCTTTATTTTCTTCTATATATTTTATGGTTTCAGGTCTTACAGTCAGGTCTTTTAGGTATTTTGAGGTGGTGGGAATTTTATGGGGAATACACAATGATGTATAAGATATACATTTTATATATATATATATATATATATATATATATATATATATATATATATATATATATATATATATAAAGAAATAACTAGGAGACAGAACAGGCAGCCCTAAGTTTCTCTTGGAATGGGATCAGACAACCCAAAAGGCAGGAAATACATACAGCTTCCAAACTTCAGCGGGCAGGCGTGCACGTCCATAGGGAAATCTTCCAGGTGCATGGGGCACTCGGCATGAATGGTGAGCCTGCGCAGAAGCAGAAGGGAATGTGAAATTCGGCCAAAAGGCACGGATGGCATTAAACACAAAGCTGAGTTCCAAGCGTGTGCGAACACAAGGGCCAGCTCGAATGGCCCAGGCAGCCTCTTCACACAGCAAGCATGTGAACTCATTGGCGCGAGCCGAGCTCCCTTCGCCCCCCCGCTCTCAGGGCCTGGAAACACCGGGCCTGAATCAGAGCAGTGTAATTATTTCTGAAATAATCCTCAGCAGGCCAGAGTGTGAGGTAACCAATTTAAAGACTGCACTGGAGAGGAGCGACGCGCAGGAGACCATCTCTGCCCTGATAACGGGCGCGACGGGTGGCTACGCAGCGAGGGCTGCGGCTCTGAAGGGAGCGACTCAGGGCACACACACGTGCGTGCACATCCCCTGTCAGCAAGGGTCAGAAAAATCACAAAGGCAATGGGAGATGTGAGAAACCTCAGAGGCCAAGCCTGAAGAGCTCACGCTCTGTGAAACAGGGACATGTCGGGGACACTGTGTGGGCCCAGACATGGACGTCTGTGGTGAGCGATGCAGCATGCCCATGAACTCACCGCCCTGCGTCCGTCCGTCTGTCTGAAATTCTACTTCAAGGTTGCCCGCCTGATTGCTTTGAAAATTTCTTCAGCCTAAACTTTCTTGGCCTAGTAAGAGCCTTTCATGAAAAGTGTGGCCCACACAACAAAAGCGCAGAGCTAGCGGGGGTCTGGCTCGATGGTCCCGCGGGCTACCCTGCCCGGGTGCTTGTAGCAGACCCAGCCCCGCAAGACCCTTGGAGTGCGACATGTCCACATGGCCAGTGTCTCCAACCCTGGCCACAGTGGCACCTCCTGAACACGTGGCGCCCCAGACGTCAGCGCCACAGGGGGATGGTGTCTGCGTGGGGGACGCAGAGACCCACGAGGCAAGCGCGCGTCCCCCGGCAGACACGCCCCTCTCTTCTCTTCAGTTCCCACCTAACAGTAAGAGGCTGGAATCAGACGCCAATGGGTCCTTGAAGCTCTAACAAATCCCTCAGAATCTATAAAATCGCCCACGTGTCAGACAAAGGCTCGATTCTCAAATCAGCCTGCAGTATCTTGCCACCCATCCTTTATTCCTAAGACAGAAAGGGGGTTTCATGGCTCAGAGATTTTGACATAAGAGAAATGTGTCTCACCGAGAAACCTGCTTCCTGCATTGGATACTTAAAAGATTCCATGAGGGTTTAATAAAGAAAATTGTGTTCCTTCTCTACACTTACATTAGCGTTTCCGAGATACTGACTGTCATGAGTAATGCCGAGGGGAAATTACTTCACATCTCCCCAGCAGTCTTGGGGACATGGCAAATAAGACCATAAAAATAGACTAGCAGAGCGAGAAGCGAAAGGTACCGACCTCTGAGGAGGCATGGCCCCGCTCGGTGATAGCTTGCCTGCCCGCCTTCCCATCCGCTTCCGGCGCAGCCCACCTAATCACAGAGCGGAGAAGGCAGATGTTTGGGGGCCGCGCACTTCACAAGCAAATTTCCTTCTGCTCTTCACTGGCTCTTAAGCACGCCCTGGCACCCTCGACCTCCTGGGGCCTGCTGCCCTTGCCCCCCGCCCTCCCTGGCACCTGGCGGCGCCTCTCCCGACCCTGTTGGGCGGCTTCTGCAGCAGAAGGCACCCAGGCTGCATGTGGGTCGGACAGCCATCACCGCAGCCAATGCCACGAGCAAAGGGTCGCTCCTGCCCGACAGTGAGGATGGTGATGGTGTGCGATGAGATCTGCTCTCTAGGCCGTTTTCAAAACGCCCTCTCATGGGGCCTCCCTGGTGGCGCAGCGGTTAAGCGCTGCGCTGTGGAGCTGTCGGCAGCGGCGATGCGAGTTCAACGCCCGGCCGGGGAGATTCCCGCATGGCACAGAGACCTCTCCTGCCTCGCCCACTGCTCCCCTCAGCAGTGTATTTCTGATCTCCCTGTTCTGCTCCCCACTCTGTCTCTGGTGAGCCCTTTCGCCGCCCCATGCCTCTGGCCTGTACCCCAGCTTGTATGCAGAAATAAATAAATCTTAAAAAAAAAATCAAAACGCCCTCTCCTTATTCTGTTTTACCAAAGGGCCTGGGACTAGCAGGTCGGGGGGAGAGGTAGGAAGGGAAATGAGGCCCCAGTCCCACCACTCCTCTCCCCTTCATGTGTCTATAATCTCTACACGAGCCCCGGAAGGCGGGGAGCAGAGGCGACTCCCACAGGGGGTGGGGGCCCCAGGCCCCTCTGCCCACCAGGACGGTCCTTTCGAAGTGGCCCTGTCTGTTCCCAAGGCATTGGCACCCAGCGCAGGGCACCTGGGGGGAGGCCTACTGGTGGAGGGCAACATGCTGGACGGGCAGGAGGTGGGGCTTCGAGACAGGAACTGAGGCCAGAGAAACATCTCCCACACGGGAAGGCGCCATACCCCAGCTCGTCTCTGTGTTCCTTCTGCTGCCACAGCTGACGCTGTCCGTGACAGTGAGCGCCGTGCTGGGGTCCCAAGTCGGGAGGGGCCTTCAGGTAAGGGGTAAACAACAGAATAAGGCGGCCTGGATGTTTATTCAGCGTTGGAACCGTGCTGCAGCCACCGCAGGGACAGTTTCTCTCCCTCTCCTTTGGTACTGAGACACGTGTGGGGTGGTTGCTCGGTACCGTTATCTCGTCCCCAGTGGACACATCTAACAGCATTTCAAAATGAACACACCTACCAGATTATTCTCACTGTACTATTTGCTGATATTACTTTGTCTTCTACAGCGTCCACAACATCCAGTATTGCTTGTGACACGTTTTCAGAACTTTCTGGTAGCCCAGTGAGAACAATCTCTCAACTCACAAGCTGCCATATCTTTGTCCTCAGTACCTATTTGCCTCTGGGCCAGGGCAAGCGGGCCTTCAGAAATGAAGCCGGAGTCCTCAAGCCTCGGCGACAGAAACCACTCTCTCCTGTCTTTGCTCTTGTCCCTCCCACCGCGGCCTCCCCGCCTGGGCTGTCCTGGAGCCAGGTAAGTAACATCTGTACTCCCCAAAATACGCAAGCCATACCTCAATGGAAGAGAAAAAATTAAAATGAAAGGAAATCACCTACTATTTAACAGCTGTCCCACAGGAAAGTAGTCAATTATGTTTAGATGTTCACATACACAACACCAATTTTTTAAACTAGGGGCATAAAGTAGGAAAATCATTTCTAGAGGAAAATAAGCTCCTGAACTAACTAGCCTTAACGACTAAAGATCTAAATTTGATGGAGGACGGGCGCTCACTGTCCGGCGCAGGAAGGAGCCGCTGAAATTTAGAAGCGAAGGTCCCCGGACGTCGTGAGGTTTGCTGCGGGCAACAGGCACCTAGGCCTGTCAGAAGTAGAACAATCTGCCCTGCGCTCTGAGGAATGTTATTTCTAAAAACCCGAGGGGCAAAACTCCACTTCAGGAGTGGCTGAGAGACCAGACAGCACGTTTCTTTAATCATGGGCTAAAGGGCAGGATCGGTTGGGGCCTCCCCGGTGGCGCAGCGGTTAAGCACTGCGCTGTGGAGCTGTCGGCAGCGGCGACGCGAGTTCGACACCCGGCCGGGGAGAATCCCACATGGTGCGGCAGACCTCTCCTGCCTCGCCCGCTGCTCCCCTCAGCAGTGTATTTCTGATCTGCCTGTTCTGCTTCCCACTCTGTCTCTGGTGAACCCTCTCGCCG
>PVIJ01009986.1:0-63781 GCA_004024925.1 Scalopus aquaticus | reverse complement strand
CATAAATTTTTTTTTAAGATTTATTTTTTATTTATATATACAAGTTGGGGTACAGGCCAGAGGCGCGGGGCGGCGAGAGGGTTCACCAGAGACAGAGCGGGTAGCAGAACAGGCAGAGCAGAAATACACTGCTGAGGGGAGCAGCGGGCAAGGCAGGAGAGGTCTGCCACGCCATGTGGGATTCTCCCTGGCCGGGCGTTGAACTCGCGCCGCCGCTGCCGACAGCTCCACAGCGCAGTGCTTAACCGCTGCGCCACCGGGGAGGCCCCATACATAAATTCTAAGGAGTTATTATAAAGCAACAGAACAACAATTGCGTCAACAGACACCTAAATCACTCAGTGGTGGAGAAGGAGGAAAGTAACAGTGTGGCCCTTCAGAATGAGTTAGAGACTAGACTGCCCAACAGATCACACAGTCCATTATCTATTAAGCTCAGTAGAATTTGCAAACACAAATTAATACAAGTAAAATATAAGATGGAACATGGAGATGAAACATACACAAAACAGGAAGACAGGAAGTCTTCAAAAAAATAAAAAAGGACCAAAAAAACCTTCAAATTCCCAAAATATAACAAACGGCAATGTGCACTTCTGTCTCAATAATCACCTTAAATGGAAATGGCCTGAACTCACCAGTCCAAAAATCCAGAGTGGCTGAATGGATTTCAAAACAAAGTCCAACCCTTCTAATGTTAACAAGAAATTCATCTTACCACAAAACAAACACAGACTGAAAGGCCGGAAGAAAGTTACACAAGCAAATGGCAACCAAAAAATCATGAACGGCTATATGCTTATATTTGATAAAACAAACTTCCAACTAAGAAAGGGAAATACAGATACTATATTATGATTAAGGATCTAATACAACAAACAGAAATAACGCATATAAATATACAAGCACTGAAAGAGCACTAAGATATATAAGACAATAACAGAAGAGAGACAGTAATAACCACAAAATAATACTAAGGACTTTAAAAGCCCAATTACAATGGACAGATCAACAAAACAAAGTATAAATAAGGAAACAATAGCCTTAAGTAAGGATCTAGACCAAATAGGTCTAACAACTATCCCCAAACACTGTTGCATACATCATTCTTTTCAAATGCACATGGACTATTTTAATAAATAAAGCATATCTTGGTACACAAGTCAACTGTCAATAAAATGCAAAAAAATCAAAAGCACACCTTGTATTTTTTCTGACAATAATACCATAAAATTAGAAACCAACTGTAAGGGAAAACTATGAATCCATGGAGACTAAATGACATGCTGCTGAATAGTTACTGGATGAAAGAGAAAATCAAAGCAGAAATTAAAAAAATACCTTGAGACAAAGGAAAATGATAATCTAAGTTACCAGAATTTATGGAGTACAGCAGAAGTGATCTTAAGGGGGAAGATAATTAAAATTTAGAAACAAGACAAATACAAAATAGGGCCTCCCTGGTGGCGCAGAGCGCTGCGCTGTGGAGCTGTCGGAGGCGCGCGGGTTCGACGCCCAGCAGGGAGAGTCCCACATGGTGCGGCAGACCTCTCCTGCCTCGCCCGCTGCTCCCCTCAGCAGTGTATTTCTGATCTGCCTGTTCTGCTCCCAGCTCTGGCTCTGGTGAACCCTCTCGCCGCCCCCCCACCTCTGGCCTGTACCCCAGCTTGAACAAAAAAAAAAAAAAAAAGACAAATACAAAATAAATAATCTAATATCACACTTAAAACAATTTGAAAAAGGGGAAAAATAAGACCCAATCTTAGTAGGTGGAAATAATAAAAATAAAATCAAAAGTAAATGAAACAGAGATCAAAAAGACTATAAAAAAATCAATGAAACTAAGAGCTGGTACTTCAAGAATATAAACAAAATAAACATCTAGCTAGGCTAACAAAAAAGTGGCGAGAAAACATTAAGAGAATCACAAATGAAAGGAGAAATTACTACAGATAGCATAGAAATAAAAAAGATTATAAGAGAGTACTATGAACTACATACCAATAAATTCAGTAACTTGAAGAATGGATAAGTTCTAGATCAATATAGTCTACCAACATTACCCCAGGAAGAAACATGTGAACATAACAAACCAATTACAAGCATAGAAATGGAAACAGTAATAAAAAATACTTTGAAAAACATAAGCCCAGGACCATATAATTTTACAAAAGAATTTTATCAGACCTATAAAGAACTAATACCTATCTTGCTTAAATTGTTTTTAAAACACACTAGGAATACCCCCTAATATAATTTATAGTGCTGACATTATCCAAATACCAAAGCCAGACAAAGACAGTAGAAGAAAATTATAGTCTGGTATTCCTAATGAACATTGATGCAAAAATCTTCAATAAAATGCTAGCAAATTGAACTCAACAAAGATTGTACACCATGATGAAGTGTGATTTACCCCAGGAATGCACAGATGTTTTAATATACATAAATCAATAAATGTAATATAGCATGTCAACAAAAGATAAAATTCATATAATATCAATAGATGTAGAGAGAGCTTTTGATAATATTCAGCACCATTTATATAAAAACTCTAAACAAAATAGAACTGTAAGGAACCTACTTCAACATAATAAAGACCATATATCACAAATAGTCAGTATAATATTCAATGTTTAAACACTTAATCAAGACTCAAAATTAAAGTCCACACTCCCATATGGAAACTTGAGTAGTTAGGCATGTTTTCTCAATATCACCACACTCCCCACCAGACCAAATTCAGTCTCTCGAAGTTCTACTGAACTCTGACCACACACAAGCACTGCTGTATAAGGGCTTTCATCTACATCACTACCATGAACCTTTATAAAAGTCTATTAATGTAGCCAGGGGTGAGTGGAATTGTACCCAATTAATCTAGTAAATTGTAGAATTGAGATTTTAGTTCAGTGTTACATTTCCAAAGTATAATTTTTCCTCTTAACCACTTTACATCTAAATATGATAAGAAGGTCCATAATCTAAAAAACAATACAATCACACCTCCATTAAAAAAAAATCCTTTAAAATCCCTGGTGAGAGAATCTAAATTTGCTTAAGATCTAAACTTGGAATTTATGGGTTAGACATATCCATTTATGTAAAAACCTGTACTTTATATATGTTCATATACATCTCATTTTTAGCATTTATTTTAAAAAATGATAAAGATATATTTTCACTTTATGAAAATATAGCATATTATTTATCAAGAGCAAACAAAATAAAAACACTAAACAAAAATGGGAGGGATTATATTGAAAACTCACCTAATAAATTAATGCCATCATTTACGATGAGTTGTCCATGACGCAAGTAGTTCAAAATGGGCTCAAAGTACTCGGGACTTCGATCAATTAAGAAAGCTCCTCTATGATCTTGCTTATTTCCCCAGACACCTGTGTTAAGCATTAAATGGAGAAAACCCCCCATAGACAAAAAAAGTTAGAAATTTATGTAAGAAAAACAGTCCAACATGCCAGTGTTGACTCTTATCATTTAAAATTATAGAAAGATGGGAGATACAGTCATAAACTACCAGCAGATCACACCAAATGTGAGAACAATGTGCTGCACTCACCTTTGTCCTTAAACATGTGGGCCAGCATACTGTCGGGTTCTTTATTCACTAAAGTGCTCCTAAGAATTCAGGGAAAAAAATTGATTTCTCCTTTTGTCTTTATAAACAAATATATTTAAGTCAAGAGTATATTCGATCCCAGCTGCTCTCTCAAAAAGATGCATGCTATAGCCTGGTAGAAGTGATGCTGGGAAACAAAAACGTGCAGTAAGTTGCCATTTATCAAAATCCCTTCTAATCTGGCACTTCCTTTGATTAAATAACGTTTTAGTTTCCTTTAATTTAAATACTAATCTATCCTAGCAAGCTATTACATTATAATATTTTTGATTTAGAATTTTTCTGATCTCTTTAACACAATCAGTTTTAATCTCTACAAATCTCAATGTTGTTAATTTTTACTGGTGTTACAAGTATATTACTCACTATCTAGAAAGCATGTTCTAGAACACTGAATTCATGCTTTTCATGTTTTCTCTGGAATGACCTGTGAACTATTTTTCAACTTCTTAAAAAACACTGCAAAAATGATTTCAGATCACATAGTATACTGACGTAGCATTTGATTATCTTTTAAGAAAATCAGCAAACTGAAGAAAAGAAACATCTGGCACACACAGAGATGCGTGCGTGTACACACACACACACACACACACACCTACCGTGTAGTTGTAAAGTACCGCCCTCCAACATTTAATGTTAGCCAGTCTGTATGAGATCCCAGCAACCCTTCATGTGGTTTACAATCTGTCTGAGGATCTAAAGGTGACATGTAGAAAATAATAAGAACATTCAGATTAGGGATTTGAATAAGTTGACAATAGCAAAAATTTGAAGACTAAAAACACACATACAAACATATTGGTTATTAAGACAACAAAACCCACACCCATGGACAATATCTAAAACAAACTAGGTGATAAAGTATTCCCACCAACCCAATAGTATGTTTTTAGCATGTCTAAAAGAAGCAGCTGATAGAAACAATAGGGCATGTGATAAACCCAGGATTCTAAAGTAATGCATAAATACTCTCTGAAGTAAGCAAGTCCACTGAGAATAGTGGCTGGAGGTGGAAGGGGTAAGGCCACTCCAACAGTCAGTGATGCAAATATTCTACTGTAAGACCTAAAGAGATTGAAAATAAACTCTCAAAACTCATAAGCCTAAACTACCTTCTGGGACAAAGTCCCATGCTAAGGACAACACTTTGGGAAAATAATCCAAGATGAATGGAACAGAGCCAAGAAAAAAAAATTCCAGATAGAAGTATGGAAACAACCCAAATTCCCAAAAATAGATGACTGGACCAAGAAGATGTGGTATATAAACAAAATGGAATACTATTCAGCAATCAAAAAAGATAAACTCATGTCATTCGCAGCAACATGGATGGTGCTGGAAGGGACTATGCTTAGTGAAATAAGCAAGAAGGAAAAAGAAAAATATCAGGTGGTTTCACTTATAGTAGGAATATAGGGAAACCAAATAAAGGATCAGGAAAAAAATAATAACAACAACAACAACAATAATAATAAAAACCAACAGAATTAGCAGGCAACTATAAATCAGAGAAATTCTGGTGGGGCAGAAGGATCAAAACAGGGGAGGTAAGAGGACAAGGGACTATGGTGATAGTTCACAGGTCAGTTGGTGGTGGGAATTTTACAGGGACTATACATGAGAGAAAGCATACATTGTACAAAAGTGAACAATGATGCAAATATTTATATATGTACACACACACTCATATATATACATATGTTAAAAGAAAAAAGATCTAACAGAACTAGGGTTACATCAGGAGGCAAGTTCCATATTTTTTACACTTCAGAAAACAACAGAAAAGGGAGTTCTAGAGTTATGAAATTAGAAAAGTTCTCCCCAATCATTCCTCACTGCCCAAGTTAAGAAAAATGATTTTCATGTAAAAACAAGCAACAGATGATTGAGATCAAATACTACACAAACTTTTTAAAAGAGTAGGAACATCCCTAAAGACAATGAAAAGATGTCAGAAAGTAATGCTCACAAAAATAGGCAAAAACTATAATATTCTAAAACATGGTAAAAGAAGTAAATAATACAAGGTATGGAAAACAACATAAGTCAGAAGTACAAAATTCAGAAATGAGGCGAGAGAACTCAGAAGAGAACTAGAAATTTAAAAAAAAAAACTTTTCAGAAATGAAAACTAAATTAAAAGAAATACAAGACTTAAACACAACAGATAATGCCTTAAGGGAAATAAAAGATAAAGGGAAAAGCTTAAACACCAAAAAGAAATGGGAAAAAAAAAAGACGTAAGAAGGATGTAATGGAAGATTTCAAATACAGAAGGCAGTGTAGATCCAACACAGACATGATAGAAGAAAATCAAAGCAAGGAGGCAAAATAAATATATAATTTAGGGACATGATTCTCTGGGTGGCAGATCCAAAGAGAAGTATAAATCAGTAACAGCCTGGAAAGAGCCTAGAGACAACTAAATTTATAACCTTAACCCAGAAATATAATTAGAAGAGAAAAAGGAAGCTCCCTCCCAACAAACCCCAACATTCTCTGGAAACTGACATCTTTTTAATTAGCAATGAACTTTGTTGTCATTTGGTAGTGAATTTTGTGATTAAAACCTAACTATTAATTTTAGCTTATTTATATCTTACCACAATTTTAAAAAACATTTTTAACAAGGGAACCTAGGAAAATTGGTTGAGTCCTCACATAACTCCTTTTATTACTATGAAGCATTAAGTAGTAGTATGACAGAAAATAGCTCCCCCCACAATACTTGAATCATTATTTTCACTAAGAATTAATCGACTGTTAGAATTAAAATAAAAATTCTGTGGAGATAAATTTATTCAAAAAGTTATTATGTTCAAGAAAAATATCTAAAATCAAAAAGAAAAGTTTGATATTACACATTTAATGGGTGTATTACCTACCTGCCAGAATCAAACCAGAACAACCTAGAAACTCCCAAATAATCTCCTAAATTACTGCAGTTTAGATAAAAAAATCTTTTGAGGGGTCTAGGAAAAATACTTATGAAAGATCAGATTTTTTGACACTAACATCAGAATAAAATGAAGTAAACATACTTAAGATATTTAAAGAAAGAAAATATGAACCAAGGATTTTTCTAAGTTTAATTGAGATATATACAAATGCTATATGATAAACTCCACACCATTAAAGTTTACAGTTTAATTAGCTTTGACACAATTTTATATCCAGCCAAAATGACTTTAAACAGAGAAGCCACAAATGAATATTAACATGCAGATATCGAGAGACCACTGGAGATATCAGCATAAGAACTGGAAGTAAGCATTAAATACACTTGAAGTAAACTTTAGTGAAGATTTTAAGTATATAAAGGCTATATAACCTGACAATGTAGAAACAATATATTTCAAGTAAGGACAGAAAGGAAGGAGTATATGCAAAACACATTTAACTATCTTTACTAATCATATCGGTATTGAAAGTACTGGCATTGTTACTTTGTGTTTTGTGTGGAATGAAGTGAATGAATAATTAGGTGATATTATAATTCTGTCATTCCCTATGTCCCTGACAACTAAGTTACTGATATGGAAAAAGTAGACATGGATAGAAGACAAAAAGTGTTAATAAAAACCTTAAAATCCTGATTATAAGGGCCTCCCCGGTGGCGCAGCGGTTGAGCGCTGAGCTGTGGTGCTGTCGGCAGCGGCGAGGAGAGTTCGACGCCCGGCCAGGGAGAATCCCACATGGCACGGCAGACCTCTCTTGCCTCGCCCGCTGCTCCCCTCAGCAGTGTATTTCTGATCTGCCTATTCTGCTCCCCACTCTGTCTCTGGTGAACCCTCTCGCTGCCCCACACCTCTGGCCTGTACCCCAGCTTGTATGTATAAATAAATATATCTTTAAACAAACAAACAAACAAAATCCTGATTATAAACCTGGAGCACACTGTGAATCCATGAGATATTTTATCTACCTATATATTGCTATACATGATATAAACACGATATGTACACATTACATATCGATTTTGTCTCTATTTAGCCATACTTCGACATCTGCCCACCTTAAAGCCCAGTAACAATGATGAACCCAGGAGCAGTGACTCTCCCTGGCACCAGATTATGTTTTGAAATGACACATCCCACTAGTAGAAATCTAGACTTGGAAAAAAAAAATCAGCTGGGTCTAGGATAGAAGTATATGATGAGTACCTTGTTAATCCAGGTAATAAGAAAGCTGTAAGACTAATGGAATTGAGTTAAAAGGACGTAAAGAGGTTTACACTGACTGGAGGTAAAACAATGTCAATAAGTCCAGAGGATAAAAACATCCCAAATCTTTTTAAATCCAGAGTTGATAATAATAAGACAAGTATTTTATATTATTTGTTTGTCTATATGTATGTAATTAATCAGTTAAGTGACCGCAGCAGCCAACCACTCAGTGGATGAATAAACATGAAGTGGATGAAAGAAGTTTTGCTCACAGTTTGAAGGTCGAGAAAAAGAGCACACACTCCTCTTGATCCCAAGAACTGCCTACATATAGCAAACTGTGACGACTTAAAGAAATATTCACTATTCAGGGAGTGATTGTACAGAACTAAATACCCAGACACTTGTTAAAGAATAATTACCTTATTTAATTCTTAAACGCTTTCTTTGGAGATGCACACCTGTATAAGTTTTCTTCCAAATCAAAAGGTAGTGTATGCATTTGTGCATGTGTGTATGGCTGATGCCAAGTTTTTTTTGATGGATTTGATGTGACCACTGTGAAGGACTGTCAAATACTACTTATGCAAGCAATTTATGCTTAATAATATATAAAATAACACTTCAAGAAACTATGACAACTACTATCAAAGAGAAACTTTCAAAACAATTACAATTTTTAAAACTAAAATTATTTTATCATGTCATAGTTAATGGATATGTGCATCCACAACATTTTAAAGACATGTAAAAAGATGAATTATCTGTACTAAATATGATAAAATTAAAAATTTATTTTAACACACACACAATACAGAATCAAAAAAGGCATGAAGATCTGAACACTGCCACAAGAAAACTTTTTAATGGAAAGGTAAACAAGCTAAAGTAAAGTATTTGCCATTTCACCTTTTTTTATTGTGGCAGATAAAACTGGTTTTTAAGGAAGTCACTTACCAATAAATGGTTCTCCTTCACACACAAACAAAACATCATCATCCCTGGGAAAATCAAAATTTAAAAAGCCACCATCAAAATCCAGAATCATGTTACTGGTGTGTTGACTAGAGCAACTACTCCTTAAAATTATGAAGCATTCTATACTCTAGAAGATAGGCTTTGCTATCCATCTACATTGCAAAGAAGTTGACTATTTTCTAATTTCTAGTAATTTGTTCCCCCCCCGACTTAATTGTCTTTCGATATAATTCAAAAAAGATCCTGCCCAAGAAAGCACTTTTGAAATGGAAAAATAACCACCAAAAAAGTCACTTACAAATTATGTGAATTTAGCTTTCTCATCAACTGGAGATTGTGTTATTCCATTCAACGGCTATGATTACAGCCATAGCCAGCTTTTAAAAAAATTTCTAACCCTAAATAAATTATTTAGGTTACAAGATTTTCTACTAAATTGTGAGCTGCTTTGTGCTTTGGGGATGAAAATAAATTTTCAAATTAAATCTATGAAAAATATAATGGGAATATAATTGCTGTAAATACCAACCCACTCTCTGCCCACCCCAACCCTAACTATAATGACTGCGCATGTCCATAATTTTGGATTACTGGTATATACTTCTTTCCCTGCCCCACCTTTAGTATAAACAGACAATCAGAGATTGTACTGTGAACCACAAACTATTACAGGTATATAATTCGTAGTTCAGGATTCAGTTATAACTTTCTAGTTTGTACAGGTTTTAATTTCCTAGAAGATAAATAAGAACGCACTGACTTTTCTTAGATGCAGAGTCTGCATTTAAGGAGAAAATGAGGGTGATTTAGATCATTCAAAAATGTGACTCAATAATCCACAAAAACTGAAAGAGGCTGGGAGATAAATATTAAAAAACTAAGAAATCTCCTAATATGTTTGGGTTTAAATGCAGTCTATAATCATTTCTATTTTTATTATGAAAATTTGTTTTCTTATAAAAAAATCAACCACTAAATTGTCTGACCTGGGTAAGTCACTTTTTAGTTTCCTCATTGGTAAAATAAAGGGACTGGGAGTGATTATTTTTAAGGATAGTATATTGTAGTGAAAGGTCATTCTGACCTGGGTTCAAACAAAAATTAAACTTCATATGCTATAACAATTTAGAGCATCATTATCCTCCACCACTAATTAAAAATAAAACAATGCTCTACCAATAAAATGAGATTTCTTGGGCAAAGCAATTATATTAACTGGACACAGTCAGCATTTAATTTGTTTTCCCTTTCCACATTCTTTGTTAAGTCTCTTTGTGCTCCAAAAATCCGTGATCCTATGAGGATGGAATGAGGTGAACTAGGTACTTGTTTTAAAGAGATGAATCTACCTGGGATATTTTAAAAACAGACAAAACTACTATTGCAGTGAATCTACAATCTTAAGGCATGTTAAATAGAGCACCAGTTTTGAAGATAGACGCACACTTGAATTTAGAGTGATATTTTCGAGCTATTGACTTGGCAAAGATTTAACTTTTAATGCTTCGGGTGTTTTACAATTTACTAAAATTTCTACCATATTTAGCAAATTTCATTAAAGTAGCTCTCTGTGAGGTTTATAAAAATTGAAAGCATTCTCAGGAAACATACACTAAGCAGTAGCATATAAATTTAAGGCAATCGATTAGATTTCTAACACTAAGAATGTATGTCTTAGTAGATTCATCTCTAATAACAAAGAAGAGATTCTTCCTGGACATACATGAACTATGCAGAAAGACTCTCAGAGGCCTCCCTGGTGGCTTAGGGGTTAAGTCTCAGCACTATCACCCCTATAGCCTAGTTCTATCCCCAGCACCCCCTGTTCCCCTTGGCAGTGTAAATCCACCCGTTCTGCCCCCCACTTTGCCTCTGGTAAATCCTCTCACCCCATGAACCTCTGGCCTATACCTCAGTTCGTCTATGCATAAATACATACATAAATCGTAAAAAAAAAAAAAGACTACCAGACTATCAGTATATTGGGGGAAGGTTTTCTATCTGATCAATATACTATAAGTTCAAGTAATTTAAGTCCCAAAGAACAAATTCTAGGCAAGTGTTTGCCAAAATTCTGCATTAACAGTGACTAAAACGAATGCTTTAGGGAAACAGCATAGCAGCAAGAAGCTGAGGGCACAGCGTAGACAGTTTACAAAAAGGTGAGGATTACCTGATCAAAGCGATATCGTCGATCAGTCCACCTTTCCCATTATACACACTGGTGGCTTTGATGCCAAGTTTATTGCTGGCCACAGAAAGCAAATCAGATAAAGTTCCATATACAGCAACCACCTGTAAGTGTATACAATATTAATTTGAGTAACTTACATAGCGAATTTCATTACCAGAAATTATAAAAACCACACCATAAACAGAACTGAAAAATAAGATTATCATATAAAAGCAGGCTCTTGAGAGGTTCTTAACAGTGTCCCTTTTCTTCTATGATGTAAATATTTACTTAGTGCATTACATTACTGAAATCCAAAACTAGAGAATAAGAAATCATCTTTAACTGAAAACAATCTACAATTTTAAGTAGGTGAAATAGAGCCCTGGTTCTGCAGACATGCATTTAAATTTAGCTTATGACATTTTCTAGCTGTTGACTTGAGACAAATGATTTAACTTCATTTAACCTTTATACTTCTGTATATTTAAGTCTTTTCTATTGACAAAGTTAAGTTGAAAAACAAGTCACACAGTATAAAAGTAACTCTAAAGTGATTCTCACAAAAAAGTGATACTTTTATGAAAGTGGCCATCTTTGGATAATAGAATTATGGCTGACTTATTTGTGAATTTTTGTTTTGATTTCCAGATTTGTTAGAATGAACTTGTATTACTTGTGCAGCAGGCGAGAAGTTACAGCTTATTTTAAGATCTACATTGCTCCAGACACTGTTTCACAAATAAAAATTTTAGCAATTAACAATTCATCTAGCAATTTAACACTTTCCTTTAAATGAAATAATCAGAGGGCCATTAATTCGAGAAAACAGAAACAAAATTAATGCAAAGAATGTTATAATTCTGTAAATGTCGTAAATTTTAATTTCCATTAAGTTGGGCCAAAACATGAATTCTTCACTGGAGGTTATTTTTGATATTTGATTTTCAACTAGATCACTTCAGCTTATTTCTTTTGAGTATACTAACAAATAAGATGGTGTTACAGTGCAAATAGTTTCTATTCACTAATTAGGATATTAGATTTAAAAATAGATATGGATCAACATACAAATGTAAAACACATGGAAAAAGATTTTAAGTTGGTGAGAGTTTCAAACATACCACTTTCTTTATAGAACTTTGGTGGGAAAAAGCAGCAATAGAAAACTTGTATGTTATGGATGTGAGCTCTGTCACATGTTCAACTTTAGTCCTCAGAGAGAGGCTGAACATTCATAAAATGATAATGCTTATAATGGCTATTTGCTTCATGGGCTTTACTACCTGGTGTGGTGTGGTTTGAAATTCCCACATGACTGAGCTTATCTGTTTTAATAACCTAGGCACTATCCTTAGAATGGAAGCAGCCTATGGAGTAATTGAAAAGGACATTTATTAAAGTATATAATCAGTGTTACGCTGCTTTTTAACTTAATCCTTTCTAAATTTCAGATCCCATAAGAGAAAGTTACCTACCACTGAGAAAGTACATCACAGAACATACCAGCTTAGTGATGTTTTAATTTGCCTTTAAACACCATTTTCAAATTACAATCTGTTATTCAGATTAAAAAATTAAAACCAGCACATGAACTCATTTTTCTCAAATTCCCAAAACGTCTATGATACAATATAAAATCAATAAATAGCTAAATACGATAATGAAAGTGACCCATATTCCAACTGGTAGATGGGAAATCAAACTATATCACATTAGAGCTTCATTTTGGCATGTCTGTAACACACATCATGTTATGGTCAAGTCACTCCTGGCTAAACAAAGCCGCTTTACAGACATAAAAATGTACGCTGTTATGTGTTATCCTGCTCTCTTCTGTCAAATAAGAGTAATTATAATGTTATTTTTAACCAACTGAAAGAAAAAGAAAGGAAACACTGACAAGGCTTAGAATAAGTTTTCCAGTTTAGTAAGGAATCTGGTATGCCTAGTTTTAGTAATGATTTCACTAATATTCTCCAGCTTGGGTTTTTATAATATTGTAACATAAACATTTTTATCTTTAGCTACTTGAGATGTTTTTTTCCCAGTCTTCTGAGGTACTCTGGCAAAATATTTAAAGCAAATAAAATTTAAATCCCTAAATTTAAACTAAGTAAAACCAGTTAAAAAATCTTATTAAAAATAAAGTGACAAGGGCCTCCCTGGGGGGAGATTCCCACATGGAGCAGCAGACCTCTCCTGCCTCACCCGCTGCTCCCCTCGGCAGTGTATTTCGGTTGATCTGCCTGTTCTGCTCCCCACTCTGTCTCTGGTGAACCCTCTCACTTCCCCACACCTCTGGCCTGCACCCCAGCTTGTGTGCAAAAATAAATAAATCTTTAAAAAAAAATAAGTGGCAAGACTAACACAGCTAATCTTTAACAAGAACAGGATTCAGTTTAAGAAGAGATTCAGAGCATAATTAATTATTTATAACTGCTTTAAACATCTAGTCTTTCATGGAATAACAGAGATGTTATAAAGGTCAGAGGTCTATTTTTGAGAACGTATAACTTTAGATTAAATCTTTCAGTAACAGCAAAAAGCTTTAGTTTAGGAGAAATCCTACATTGTGGAAAAAATAAACAAGGATGTTAAAAAAATAGACTATGAGTAGCAGCTAATGACAGACAAAAGTAGTAGCTAATGACAAACCTTAGAAAAGGTTAATAAAGGTCAGAAGTAATAAAATCTTGTGAAGTGTAATCTGAGGTAGTATTTATAAAAACTCAAGAACATGAATTTCTACTAGCTGTTTTTCTGAGTATAAAATTCTAAGATCAGAAGAAAACAAAATTACAGTCAATGAACTACACTGTAATTCAAACTTTCAGAGCAAGTTTACTGCAAATTGCAGATTCTGCTGGAAAGTCATTTTGTTTCTTACACCACGGCACAATTATGCTAGCTAAAAATTTACGTTTCCAAAATACGCAGGAAACAAAGTATTCTGAGGTCAATTTACCTTTGCCTTAGACAGAATTACTTCCGGATATCTTTTAGCCACACTGTGGGCCTGCTTCATACAGTCAAATTTTCCAAAGAAACCGAACAACTTTCATGGGTGGGGCCAGAGGCTGAGAAGGAGCAGGATTCATTTTGGCGTGCTCCAGCCAGGAAAAATATTTAGTACCACACCCTCAACAAAGGCCCAACGCGCAAGGTAATGTCAATCAACCCATTTTAGTCTACTGTCAGAGTTTCAGTTCTAGTGAACAAAAACAAGGCTCTTCAAGTAATAAAGTCCGAACAGAAGTTTGGCGGCGGCGGAGCCTGCGTTCCCAAGAGTAAAGGGGCGGGGAGCGGGGGCGTGAGGGAGGCATCAAGAAAAGATCCCTAACTTTCAATGCTCTATTTGACCTAGGATGGAAGAATACTTTATTCATTGCAAACGGTTTAATTCCTTTTACCTGATCCACCTTACGTGCCTTAGCAATCACCACTTTCTGGAGCAGACCATTACTCAGCACTAAGGTGGAAACAAGCACTTTCTCTGGCCAGGGGTGGGGGGCAGCGGGGTCTTCGGGGGTGGGTGGGAAGAGGAACATCAGCACCAAGCGCTCAGGGGACAGCGACCCTCCCCACGCGCCCCGCGCTCTTAGACCCACACCTGGACCCGGGAACCATTAAGCACCAGCTGACCTGCGCTGGTGCCCAGGGCCGCTGGGGAGGTGAAGGGCAGGCTGAGGCTAGAAATCTCCGGGGTCGGGAGGAGGCCGCGGGGACCAGCGATCGCCTCCTGGGCACCGCACCCCGCGCACGCCCACCTCCCGGCCCCTTTCCAGACTAGAGTCCTCTGCCCTCGCCCCCCGCCGCCGGCCCCCAGCAGATGTCCGCCTCGCCTCCTCCCGACCCCCTTACCTTTCCATTCTTGGGGCTGCCGTTAAGGAACAGGGTCACCCGCCTCATCGCGCTGCCCCCACCGGGTCCTGAGGGAGCCGCCACCCTCCCACCTGGCTCTCCTCCCACCTTTTTCCTCTCCTGCCCTTCCCCTCCCTCCACCCACTCGGACTCGCCCCCCTTCGCCACCTTCCTTCTCTTGTAGGCACAGACACACACAGACACACACGCACGAACGCACGCACACTCCGTCCCACACCCGGGCTTGGCCGGTCCTCTTTCCCACCCCGCCCCTGGGCTCCGCAGCCTGTCTGGGGCCCTTCCCCCATCGCTCCAGACGGACTCTGAACTCCACCAATCAACCGTCAGCGCCCGTCAGCGCTCAGCCAATCATCACGCTGCAGGGGGTGGGCTCCGACTAGTCCAACCCAGGGGGAGGGAAGGAAGAGAGGCGGCAGTGTAATAGACGGGAAGGGTTATCAGTCAATCAGAGCCGAACCTAGAGCCTAACGACGGCCAAAGCAGTTACTGAGCAGGCGCAAACTCAACAGCAGGTAACCCTCATCTGCATACGGAGGCGGGGTTTGAGGGAAGAAGGTGGGGAACTGGAAATGACCAACACCAGTTAGCGTCTGCCGGATGTAACCCCGCCCACTCTCTCCACCCACAAAGGAAAGGCGGCAGTTGGGACTGGCTGATTGGGTAAGAGCTAGCCTGGCATTCTGTCAGGATTGGTGCAATGATTCTTTTCGAAGTTTGCAGCATCCAATCGAAAGGTGGGGACGGCTCTCTTCAAACACCGTCCGAAGGGTTCCTCCGCAAGATTGTCACAGAAAGTAGTTCCCGCGACCTCAGGTTAGAAGTTGCGCTCTCTTGCCTACGGGTGAACTGCGGTGCGCGGAGGCTTCTTCCCTCGCCTGCGAGGCCACTGCTGTCTCTGGGACAGTGAGGTAGACGTTTGGGAGTGTTCTCGGTGCGCGCTGCGCACGGACACGTGCGGGTGTGGCGGAGTCGCCATCGTCGAGTTACGTCGAGGGGCGGGGCCGAAGATTTGAATCCGGCGGCGGGCGGCGGCGAGCGGTCGCGGGGCTCGGGCGGCTCGGCCTTCGGGGTCTCGGCGTGTCTGCGGCCTGGAGCAGGCCGCCCAGCCAGCCCTGGCTAGCGGGCAGCAGTCGCTTCTGGAGCGAACCCTTCGGAACCAAAGAGCCGAGGTCTGAGCAAGACAGCCCGACCGCCACCTGCGGCCGAGTGTTCAGAGTCGCCCCAAAGAGGAGCTCCAAGCTCCGGGAGAGAGGTAGGGCTGGTGTCCTGGTTTAATTTCCAATTTAGTACAGCAGAGCTTCTGCTGGGCATGTTTCTCAGGCTGCCTTCTGCTTATTCTGCTCACGGAGTCAGTGGTCCTCAGCGACCTGTGCTGGATCCATTCGCTTGCGCCTTTAAACTGCAGAGTCAGGCAAGGCCTAGGTTAGTATTTCTGGGCATTTGCAAAGCTGCATCTTGAGGGGGAATCCAGAGGATCCAGGTGTTCACTGACGTTGAAAAGCACATGGCTTCTAGCAGCTTCCTTTTTATTTTGAGCTCCAAAAGTACTCTCTGCACATCGGTTTTCATGCCAGTAAAGATTGCATTAGAATTCAGCCTTGAATGAGGATTTTGATTGGATCACATTAACTTTTCCGTCTTCTTTCTCTCCCTGTAGATGGATACCAATTCAGAAGGCAAGGAATCCTCTGAAACCAAAGAGTCTGCCATTAATGACGGTGGTATGTAGTGATCTCCTGCCTCTGTGGAATTTCAGGCTCAGGTCTTGTCTTGATAGGAACATTTCACCTTCATAATATGTTGTCTCTTTCAGAAAAGGCCTCTTTCACTTTGGGAAGTAGATTTGTAACTCCTCAGAAGCAAGCAGCAGAAGTGACACCTACTGTTTGCACATCAGACACTTTTAAATCACCTATGAACTTTTCCACAGTAACTGTAGAGCAGTTGGGAATTACACCTGAAAGCTTTGTAAAAAACTCTTCAGGTAAGAGAAGCTGTCATTTAACTGCAGTGCTTTTAAAGTTTTAAAAATAACTTTAATACAATAGTTTTGTATGTCAGTCTTGTGCCTTACAGTACTTTCCTATCTTAAGTTGATTGACTCTGCAACCTTTTTCATTAGGAGATTTGGATGCATATGCTCAGTTCATTCTGAGTGCAAGATTGTGGGGTCCCAGTGGGACCACGGGGATAACCTTGCTCAGTGAGAGCTGTGGTCCTTGCTCAAACTGGAAAAGTAGTATGTGTGAACTGTTAATAGTTTTTGACCTGATGTATGGACATAGTGTTTACTTAAGTAAGTGAAGCACTTATTGGCAATGACGTATGGCCTAACTAGGAGACTGTTGAAGGGCAATTAAGGAAATAGGACATTGAAAGATTGGAGTATGCCTCTTTCTAAATCACAAATAGAAAATGGTCTTGAGCTAATCTCCTTCAAGGAGTCAAAATAAAATCCATTTGTGAAATCTGATTTAGAGAAAAAAGGAAATAAGAATGGAATTAGAGAACAACATTTAGAAAGTGAGGATAAATGAAGGCTTTGAAAATCAGAGTCTCCACACTAGGTAACACATGAGCGAGGTAAGACCTGAGTGGCAGACCGTTCTCTGGTCTCATCAAGAACATCACTGGTAGACCTTTAAAAAGATGGATTTATTTTTCATGTTTAGGTGTGTGGTCAGAATTCAGTGTGCTGAAGGTAGGTCAGTATCGACGAGAAACAAATGCTGTAGAGGACTGAAGAGCGTGAGCGTCCCTGTGCCCAGGTGGAGAGTGTAGTCCAAGGCCAGGCTTGGCCCACTTCTGGACAGAGAATGGGAACTTTAAGATGCGTTCTTATGTTTATCCCAACATTTATTCTTGTTTTTATTCCACTAAATGCCTTCCATGTGCCGGACACTGTTGAAGGAGTGTGGAATAAATCAACGGGGCAAAGCATCCCTGCCCATGATCATCTAGATTGCTGTACCACGGGCTTGTGTTCCCTCTCAGACCCGTACATCGCTGGAATTCAGGCCCTAGTTTCTTATATTGATCCAATTTAAAAGAGAGTCTCCAGTCTCATGTGGTCCATAGAGAAAACATGCAAATGGATGAACTAAATAAAACAGAAATAAACTTCTAGATGGTACGAGCAAATAGCCATTGTCGGGGGGCACAGGGTTAGGTCAATAGGATAATAGGGATCCATTGGTAAAATGGAGGATGTAATTGAACATCACTGATGAATTTAATGACATACGTACACGATTTTTTTTTAAGTGACACACACCTGAAACATAATGTTATGATGCAAAGTTACTCAAAAAAGAATTTTCATTACAGGAAAGTCATCATCCTACCATAAAAAATCCAGACGCCGCTCTGCAGTTGGTGCTCGGGGTTCTCCTGAAACAAATCATCTTATTCGTTTCATTGCTCAGCAGCGGAATTTGAAAAATGCAGGGAAATCTCCTTTAGCGCACAATTCCCCTTTTCAGGTATGATTTTCTTTGGATTCTTCTGGGGAAAATGTTTTTGCCTATTATAAAACTCGTGCAGTGTCTCTACCTTCTGGTCATCTTATCTGTTTTGGATCTGGAGAGAGATTTTTCTTAGTATCTTATAAAGAATGCAACTAGCATAATGTGATGTTGAGCATGGACTTTAAGAGGTATGAGATACCGAATGACTTTCTAGAGGCATTTCCTATTTTGCAAACTTTTCCAGTTAATGTCTACTTTTTTGTGATGAGAGACGGCAGTGATTCTGGATCTTCTCCTTTTAATATCTTGTCTCTAGCTGTATTTTCATGACTTCATGTGTTGGCATGGAGAGGTAAGAGTCCTCTAGAACAAAATATATTTGGGACAACTTTGTGGAAGAGAGCAAATTATTTGTCTGATGATAGGAAAGACATTAGATATTTTTTTAGATTTTTATAATTATTATACAGCTCATAAAAAAAGTTAAATAAAAGTACTTAATAGGACTTACATAGTGGTTCTTAAAGGCTTACTGTGAAAGGCAGAGTGCCAGCTTACCCTTCTTGAAGGGTACCCTTCTTTTGGTATTGGCCTTCCAATACCAAAATACTGGTATTTCTTAAAATATACTTAGATTGCAGCTGCTTTAACACTGTCCTGAGGATGCAGAGTGTGGTTCAGTGGTTCTCAAAGTTTGTCTGTAGCTCCCGGGGACCCTGAGTCCTCTGCATATCTGATGAATTTTATTCTACCGGCACCTTGGAATTATTGTTTCCCCTAGTAGAGAAAACCAGTTTGGAAATATTTTCCATCACATTTGGAAACATGGCTGTATTGTATTTTAGTTCACAGAGGTTAAGATTCCACTCATTCATTCAACAAATACTTTGGTTCCCCATCCTTCATGTAGCCTGCTTTTTGAATTCTGGAAGCTCTGTTTCTGGTATTATAAAATTTCATGAATGGATGTCTTCCATTTGGATTGTTGAGGACATGATAGTTCTGTTGGAGTTTGCTTCCTCATCTCATAGGATCTCTTTTCCTACAGATTTCCATTTTGTGGCCTAGCTTTTCAGGCTCTGTCTCATGCTCAGCTCTTTAGATGCTTGGTCATCCTTCATTGTTCATATTTAAAAGTAGGACACTTGAAAAATCTTACTGGGAGCTCAGATCTGGGTTTGTGGCCTGGTGGATTTCTATGTGGGACAATGAGGCCACTTTTTCATTGGAATACGGTGAAAGTTTCACTGTTCATTGGGAAAACTTGGAAAAATCCCAGTTTTGGTGCAAAGCCTTCTGCTTTCAGCTCTTCCTAGAATCCTAGAGTCCTGAGTATCTGTGTTCCCTCAGAAAAGCAAAGGCCCCCTCTCCCCTATTTTTCACTTTACAGCACATTAAACTCTCTGTAATCAAAAATTGTGAGGGAAGACGGACAAGCACAGGTTATATGATGCTAACAGAACTTGATTAATGTTATAAGATAATCTCATGTAATTAACATGGGAATGTTTACAATTTAAATAACATAATTATTTGAATATGATTCTGTTAAAATATGCAGAGTATTAAAGCTACTGCATTTCACAGTTTAGGATTTTCTGATCTTTAAGTACATGGGGTTTTTTTGTTGTTGGCATGTCAGACATATTGCTTATTGTAGAAAATGAATTATATGCATGAAAAAATACTTGTCATAGTCAGACCATAAAAAATAACCTTACAGGGCCTCCCTGGTGACGTGGCGCAAGGGGTTAAGCCTCAGCCTATGAAGCTGTCCGCAGCCACTGTAGCATGAGTTCGATCCCCAGCCAGGGAGATTCCCACATGGCACAGCAGACCTCTCCTACCTCGCCCACTGCTCCCCTCAGCAGTGCCTGTTCTGCTCCCCACTCTCTCTCTGGTGAATATTCTCACCCCTCCCTCCCCACATACCTCTGGCCTAAACCCCAGCTCTTGTATGCATAAATAAATAAATCTTTAAAAAAAAATAACCTTATTCTGGATAGCTTCATAGTGCTGCGCTTATTAACCCTTTGCGCCACCAGGGAGGGACGCTTGTATGCATAAATAAATAAATCTTTAAAAAAAATAACCTTACAATTTGACATATTCTGTACTAAGTCTTAACCAATATGTTTATAAATAGATTTTAAAAAGGGTTATAGTTTATGTAAAGTTCAGGATGAAAGCTTTCTTTGTGGAGAGGTCTGTGGGTTCATTGCTGCTGATAGTTTCAACGCTGTTTCTGTTGTGAGTCCTACCTTTGACTCTGGTTTTGGAAATACCTGCTACTTATGCTTTAGAGACCAGAGCTTTTGGGGGGGGCTGCAGCAGGCCTGCTTGTTTCCTGTTGTCAAACCATACTACAGAGCTTCTCTTCATTTCAGCTTCAGCTCTCTCAGGCCTAAGTCATTTTTTGTTGACACTCCATATTTAATTTTCTTCTCTCATTTTTTTAAGTTAAACATATCTGCATATTACCACAGCCATATATATCATGACTGTACTTATAAGAATTACTTGAGTATATACTTTTAGAATCTAGGATAATAAAAAAAAAAAAGGATTTTTGAGTTTTTGTGAACAAGTCAGTAATGTCCTTTTACTGTTGAGATTTGCCTCTATTGTAAATGCCCTTGAGGTTTTTTGATTTTTTTAGTGATTATTACAATTTAATCTTTTAGTTCTCATCCCTTCTCTTTCCTTGATCAGCAAATTCATTGAATGCATGAATAAAGTAATTCAAGATAGTTACATGTTCTAATTTACTGAAATGTTCTGCAAATAGACTAGTGGAACATTTTGGGTTTCTTGGTAAAGTTTAAGGGCCTGTATGCTTAAATAATTCTACAGATTTTTTCCATCTTACAAAGAAAAACACTTGAGAATTCCAGCATTACTCTTGTTTTCTTTATTGAGTGTATCAGCAGTCACATGGGACAGTCCAGCATCCGGGTCATCGCAGGTCCTGACTTCTGTCACTCCGTGCACCTTGTTCGCTCCCTGCCACGTCCATCCTCTTAGAGGGTCACTTGCTAGTGTAGCGCTATTGAAATCTTTCTCAGCCATTTCACTCCGCCCTGCATCTCATCTGTCCAGCTGCCTTAAATAGTTCTCTCATCTCATTGAAGCCTCCTAAACTATTGCCGTCACCTCCTTTTCACAGTTGTTCCCCATATTATCTTCTCTCACCGTTTGCCTACTACAGCCCATATTCCAACAGTATGAAATTTTCTTGCAAATACTTTTTTGACGTTTTAAATAGGTATCATATATGCATATATTTAAACAATCAACTGACTCTAGGGTTTTTCTTTTAAAATAAAAGCAGCATCATATAGCTTCCTTTTCCTCTCATTTTTCCTTTTTCAGCACTTCCATTTTCTTTTTCTTTAGCTGGTGCTCTTAGTATTTGCTTCTCTAGCTCTTAATACCATGCTTGTTCTGCTATTTCATAATCTTTCAGTGTTAAACATTAACTGTGGATGTTTTACCATGGACAGTGAAGAACTATGCCTTTTTCTCATACCTCTTTTTTTTTTTTTGCATAGAAGAACTGGGGTGTAGGCCAGAGTTGCAGGCCCGGGGGGCAGGTAAGAGGATTCACCAGAGACAGAGTGGGGAGCAGAACAGACAGATCGACTGAAGTACACTGCTGAGGGGAACAGCGGGGAGACAGGAGAGGTCTGCTGCGCCATGTGTGGGTCAGCTTCCTGGCCGGGGCTCAAACTCAGGTCATACAGGTGATAGCGTTGAGACTTAACCACTAGGCCACCAGCAAGGCTCCATGCCCTTTGTTATACACACACACACAGTGCGTCCCTTCCGCTCTGCCTTCCCAGCAGGTCAGTCACACCAGCATTAGGTGTTTACATTACCGTGACCATGTCTGTTATTCTGAGCTGATTTTTTTCCTGCAGTTATCCTCCTTTAATGTCTCCCAACTACTCCTAGAGCCTAGTGGTGTTCCATTTCTGTGCCCCTCCATCACAGTGAAAGTCTGTATGCAGGACTCATTCTTCCTCTCCTTCCGTCTGTCCTCTGCTGCTGGCCACTCCACTAGGGCTTTTGTTTCTGCCACTCACTGGAAAGATCTGTCATCATTGGTCACAAATGGTATGCCCTTTATCAAGACAAAGATTAAATCCAAGTGTGCTTCTTACCCAATGTTTAGTAACTCGTGATGGGTTCTGCCACACCCTCCTGAAAACGCTGTTCACGTGGTTTCTGGGACACTGCACTGACCTGTGTTACTGGTCATTTCTTCTGTTTCATTTGCTGGTTCCAACTTTTTCCAAGTTTTCCCTCAAAAATGCTTGAGGGAATGCTTCCTTTGCTGCTTTTCCTTGCTCTCCTTAAGTAGTCTAATCTTTTCTCATGGCTTTGAGCATCATCTGTGGAGCGATGACTCCAACATGTGTACCTGGCCCAAAGCTCCCTTGAACTCCTGCAGGTCTAGTTGCCTGGTCATCATCTCCACTTGGGTGTTTTAATAAGCATTTCCAGAATTACATGGCCACACCCAAGCTACAGATTTCTACTCCCCACCAGCTCCTCCAGTCTACTTCCCCTCTCAGTACATGCCATCATCTCCAGTTACTCAAGCTACTCTAACCTGTCAGTCTGCTTGGTTCCTTTCTTCCCCATCTCCCACATCTAACCTGTCATCATTTTTTGGGCTCCATTTCAAGCATCTACCTGTAATTCCTGTGTCCCTGCAGCTTCACTGCTTCAGCTCTACTGTAATTCCTGCCTGGATCACCAACTGCTTTATTCTGACTACTTTCTTTACTTCCCTCCTTCCTTAATTCATCCTTCATTTCACCGAGCAGTCAAGGAGAAACAGTTAAACTAGAAATCAAGTCATTCATTCATTCTGCTGCTAAAAAACCTTCCCATGGCTTCCTGCTATGAGTAGAATTAAACCCAAGTCCCTTCATAAAGTCTTTATTGCCGCCTCTGGTCTGAGCCCTGCCTGTCCTCATCTCCCCATCTCCCGCTGTTCCCTGGGCGAACTGACCTTCCTGCCACATCCTGTTTCTCCTTGAGGCCTTTGCTCTTGTTATTCAGAATACCCTCCCACCCCAATATCTGCTGAACTACTAATTTCTCATTGTTCTGTTTTCAGTTGTGACTTCAGATAGAGAGCAAGCTGAAGCAGCACTTTTAGTTAAGCACATTATTTCTATTTTCTCAGTCACACCTGTCCCTGAAACTATATTAATATGTTTTCAGAATTTCATTCAAGAAGGTAATTTCCCACCTGTATCCTGAGCTCTCGAACCTGTTTCTGGTACGAGGAAAGAGTGCTATTGCGTGACCAACACAATTCATGAGACAACCACCAAAACTAAGTACATTTTGATTGTTTCATTCACTTTTTACATATAAACCCTGTTCTCATACTCTATCAAGAAATAAACAGTTTTGATAAGGAAAATTTTAATTTAAGTAGTTTTTCAAAATACCTCAAATTATGAATGCCATGTGCTGTTTATGTCATAAAGGTTTGCATCATCAACTACATTTAAATTTCATATGTTCTGTTATTATGTAATAGCATTTGTTTTATGAGTGTATTTAACTGACAAAAGAATCAAGCATGTGAGAGATTCACCATCAAACATGACTTCAAGATTTTAACTGATTTTCTTCCGTCCCTTAGAGGGAGGTAATTTTTTACTTTAACGTTTACCTGTTGATAAAATATTTTAAATTGCCACTATCTCCAAATAGTGGCACTATGTTTGTCTGAGTGATAAAGGGTGGGGGGGGGAACAAACGAAAACAAAACAAGCACCTGGATAAAGAACTTAATTGCTAATTTATTTCTGTGGTAAACTGAATTCTTAAATTGTCTATTACTTGGATTTATCCATCATTTCTGTCCTTGTTAGTATGAAGTTCTTGTGATGACTAAAATCCTGCCAGCATAGTTTCTAGAGAGCTCCTGTGCTTATTAGACAACGCTCCGGCTTTGTATTTTCAGTGAATGGCTGGCTTTCATTTCTAAAGAGATGAGGTCCCATGAAATCAGGACCACTTAGCTGGGGAAAACCAAAGGAGAGAGGGTAAATGTGAGGGTGGGCATCTTGGGGAAATGTTGTGTGTGGACAGCCATGAGTAACCGGAAGAGCTTGGCATCCTGGGACCTACACTTGACAAAGGCATCATGCAGATGATTTTCAATAGCTATTTTTAGCAAACCTTTGGTAAAATTTCCAGATAGGAAGGTTCTTTCTTACCCCCTTTTCCTTGTCCCAGCTCTAGGATTCAGTTTTTCTGGTGTTCTCCGCGTCTCTTGGACTGGCCTCTCTCAAGCATTTGTGTGGGAAACATCTTTCCCTCAAATTTGATCTACCGAGGCTGTCTCAGGTTTTGGGTTCTAAGATATGAAAGAGAGCCAAAAGGAATCCTTCTAAGAGCTGTTTAGCCCCCAGTTAATTGGGGATGTGTTTTGTCTGGGTACCTTTGGAAGTGTTTTCCATTGCCTCCAGATTTGTCTGGCTCAGGGATCTGTTTATGTCAGCATTGACCAACCTGGAGCTCCACAGCCACGTGTGGCATGAAGCTCTTCCTCTTTGCTCAGGTTTTGCTAAAGATGGGAAGGAACAGGAGGGAAACTGTAGTGATGTCAGTGCACATTCCAGCTAGCTGTGTTGGTTCAAGGAAGGGGCGGCTGCACTCCACTCCCTCGTTTTCTTTGATCTTTGAAAAGCCTTTGTGTATTTAGTTTTGGGTTCAGTGTCTATAGGCCTAAACTATAGAAACTTCTAATTTGATTTGTAATACCCTGCTTATTTCTGTATTTCCACAGAGCAGCCCTGGTCTGTATCGCAATGTTAATTCTTTAAGGGAGCGAATATCTGCCTTCCAGTCAGCTTTTCACTCCATAAAGGAAAACGAGAAAATGACTGACTATGCTGAATTCTCAGAGGCAGAAGGAGAGTTTGAGACAACAGACCAGAGTAAGTAGAAAGAATTCAATCAATTTGGACTTAGTTATTCAGACAGGCCTCTAATATATATATATATATATATATAAATTCATTTTCATAGTGTGAAAGCAGTCCTCATAGCACAGTTCTATATTTAAATGAAGCCTGACATTGAAACTTTGGAGCATTTCATACAAAAATCTGGATTTCTGGTTTTTCATGGGGGAAACCCCTAATATCAAGCATTCCAAAATGTACATTTTCACATGCTGCAATTAAGTTTTAAGTGTTAAAAATGTTGGGACTGATGAGTTCATTTCCTCAATACCCAAGCATATTCTTTACCATAACTTTTAGATTGTACTTCATTGGGTTATTTGAGCGGCCACTTTTGATTTTCTAATCCCAAAGCATTTCAAACACCAGAATCAGACAAAATCTTGTCCTTACTCTAAGTGTAAGAACCATTCCTCTGGTGCTCTACCCCCCAATGTTCCAAATGACTTTGTTTTGGTTTCTTGAACCATTTTCAAATACATTTCAACACCTTCTCGCGTGCAGTGTGCTACTAAGACTTAAGACCAATTCCTCTTCCTCCCCTGTTCATGATCCACTGCCAGGACGCCTTTGTGTTCGTAGTTTGTAGTTTATCTCTTTTTCTGTTTTTTACCCGAGTTTTTAAGTATTTTATTTACATAATCACTAGAGCTCTGCTAATGATTAAGTTACCTTTTTTAGGACCATGATTTGTTATCTTTTTTTTTTTAAAGATTTATTTATTTATACATACAAGCTGGGATACAGGCCAGAGGCGTGGGGTGGCAAGAGGGTCCGCCGGAGACAGAGTGGGGAGCAGAACAGGCAGATCAGAAATACACTGCTGAGGGGAGCAGCGGGCAAGGCAGGAGAGGTCTGCCATACCATGTGGGATTCTCCCCAGCTGGGCGTCGAACTCACATCGCGGGCTGCCGACAGCTCCACAGCGCAACGCTCAACCGCTTCGCCACCAGGGAGGCCCATGATTTGTTATCTTTAGGAAGAACTGAGGCATGTTGTGGCTTTTTCATAAAATCACACATAATATAAGCAAAGCCAGCATTAGAATAGAATTACCCCTATTAAAAATGTTCAAAAGGTTTCATTGTAAATGTGAAAACAGAATGAGGTACCATCTCAGAAATCCCAGTGTATTTTTTAGCATGACTTTAGTATAAAGCCTGAAAAACATTCATTCTGGCAGTTAAATTTATTATTTTTTAGTAGTCATGTTCTCTTGCCTTTCAGTTAGAATTCCTTTTTGAATAAAAGAATTTATTAGATTTTTTCGTCTAATTAATAAGCTTGGGCATTAAAATTTGCTAACATCATAGTGATGTATAAAATTTTAAAGTGATGTTGTATAAGAAAATATTTATGCCTGTGCTTTTTGATTACCTATTACTTTCTATAAAAAGTCAAACAACAAAGTGGTGGTGAGTGTCAGCAGTCTGAGTTCCCTGCAAAGTTATCATCCAAACGTCGGAGAATATCCTCTCAGAGCAACGCTGATGCACTTGACCTCCAGATGTTCAGTGTTCTTACTTCTGCTAATACAGACAGAGTGTGTGCTGCTGAAACGTCTCTTGTTGATCTTTCTGAGGTAATTCACTTGCTGGAAACAGAAAAATGAAGCTTTGGTTTTCTGACCAGGCTCTTTTACGAATGTCGAGACCCTTTCTCAATTATAGTAACTACCTCTGCTGTATTGCTGTGTTACGGGTTTTGAATTACACACAAATGCTTATGTGTGTGTGAGTGTTTCCTAGTAGTTGATTTTTGTTAGTTGGCTTGTTATTAGAGAGTATTTTGATAAATGTGTTGCTTTTGATTATGAAGACTTTCTCTGAGGAGATTAAGTCCTGTGGTCTCTGCCTACAGGCTGCTGTTCTGGATGCTCATGGTACCAGAGTGAGAAAGTCACAGTCCTGCCCTTGAGAGACTCTTTGTCTGCTGAGGGAGGTAGACAGATGAACATATTGTTTATACACGTACTTGGTAAATTAAGAAAAATTATGTACAGACCTTGCTCCTTAGTCTGAGGATTGTGTACTTTGGCCTTGCTGCCCATAACTGCTCTAATGCGGCCTAAGAAGCAGGGTGCTATTTAGCAATTAGCTTTATTTGCTCTACTCACTTGTTTCAAGTAACTGTAGGGGTTTTTGTTGTTTATAACTACCTCCAGTCAAGAATGCCAAAAGACACTAAAATGAATTAAATAATATTTCTGAAGATTCTTGACCTTCACTCAATTGTCTGGGGGCCTGGTTCTCTCGTGGCTGACTTTCTGTCTTCATACTCTTGGTTCTGGTTTGGTACAGCAAGTTCCCATTTCTTCAGTAAGAGGAAACACCTAATGCCATTAGCATTGAATCTTTCTTCTGCACCTTCTCTGTCATACAGATGCAGTGCATGTCCTTTTGATATTATTTAGACTGACGTAGTAAAAATGTTTATTAGTCATTGAAGTCATTGAAAAATATTCAGGATCTAATAGATTTCATTTCTTTTTCAGAGTTGTTTGTAATGTCTTCTGCTGTATTCTAGCTAATAAGTGAAATAGTCATCCAACAGTACCAATAATAATTATTTATTAGAATTTTGATTAACTGTTTGGACATCTGTCATGATGCAGAAATAGTTTCCACTGTCTATATGTGTGGTTTCTATCCTGGCCACTAATGGTTTTCCTATTGTAGCTGTTGATAATCTTGCATTGTTTGTATGGTGATTATCCTCTTTAAAGAAAGCACTTAACATAGTTTTTGAGACTTCCTACAATAGGGTAAAAAAAAAACAATGTGTCCTTTCTTTTCTATGGAACTGGAAATTGCTTGGTGTCTTGTTTAGGATGCAGTTAGAATGGATGCAGTAGTTCCCTTATCCTTGGGACACCTAGGATCTCCAGTGGCTGCATGAAATTGCTAATAGTAGCGAACCCTATATATTTTTTTTTTCTTGTATGTACATATTGGTGATAAAGTTTAAATTAGGCACAGTAAGATGTCAACAGCAATGAATAATAATAAAACAGCATTTATAACAATGTGATTATGGTGTTTCTCAAAATAACTTATTGCATGTAATATTTTCTAGCCTCAGTTGCTGCAGGTAACTTATATTTCAAAGAGCAAATCCACAGTTTGCGGTGGGGGTGGGGGGAGCAGGAATGCTCTAAGTAATAAAATTGAATTTTTTCCCCCCCAAGAAATCTTCTGAATCTTGTTTAACACAGTCTGGATATTTGGTTGAAGAGTCTGTTCCGTTTTTAAATCTCACGGACGCTTCAAGTGGTAAGTATTTAATTTTCCCTTATTACATGTGCTAATTAACTCCTTGAAATATTTGCTGAGTGTACATTTATGTGGTATGCCTATATGTTAACATATTAGAAAATGAAAATAGTTTTTTACATTTTAGGAACTCAATGGTCTTAACAGAAATGTTTCAGATTTCTCATTATGTGCGAGATGACTTTTTCTTTTTTGGCCTGCTTTGAGTAAGAACTAGTGAAATATTTCCAAACTGATAGACTCTATCTATTGTTTACAGTAAACAATAGACTGAACATACTAAGTGGATTTTCTTAGAGAAAATCCTACATATGATATTTGGGGTTGTAAGTGTGTGAAAAGGGAAAAGCATTCAAGACCTAAGTTTGCATCACCTTTCCCAGTCATTATGCTTGTACCGAACAAAAGTCACCAGGAAGGTATTAGGTTTACTTTCAATGTGCCTGTGTCTTTATCTTTAAAGTCAAACTTTATAGATGAGTACTTGGGTCTTTTTATCTGTACTGAGAATCTCCTCCTCTCATTTGGAATATTTGCCTAGTTAATATTTATAAAGTCATTGCTACAGTTTGATGTAAATCTAATATGTAATAATACATTTTCTGTTTTTTCTTTTTTTTTTTTAAGATTTATTTATTTATGCATACAAGAGCTAGGGTGCAGGTCAGAGGTGTGTGTGTGTGTGTGTGTGTAGGGGGAGGTTTAGAGGATTCACCAGAGACAGAGTAGGGAGCAGAACAGGCAGATTGATTGAAGTACACTGCTGAGGGGAGCAGTGGGTAAGTCAGGAGAGGTCTGCTGTGGCATGTGGGTTAGCTCCCTGGCTGGTAATCGAACTTGTGCTGCAGTGGCTGCTGATAGCTTCATAGGCTGACACCTAAACTCTTGTGCCACCAGCGAGGCCCTTCTGTTTGTTCTTTATGTGTTTTGTTCCTCTGTTCCCTCTTTTTTGGTTTTATTTGAAAATATTTTAGAGATTCATTTACCCATTACCTTTTAAACTATACCGTACTGCATCTTTTTTTTTTTTAAATGGTTGGGTACTTAAGGGATTGCAGTGTACATCCTGAACTTTTCACAGCCTACTTAATGTTAATATTTTGCATCTTTGTGTGAAAATTAGAAATTTACCAGACTGTAGCTCTAGCTCCTATCTGCCCTCCATGTCTTCCACGGTCCATCACAACATAGCTATCATTTGTATCTCACATTTATTTAAGCCTCACAAGATACTATCTTCTTGCTTTAAGTTATGCATATTTGGGAGCGGGGGGAAAATAATCTTTGTTTCTCATGTTACTCATTTCTTATTGAAGAGTTGAATTTTCCTCTGCTATCATTTCCTGTCAATCTGAAAAGAGTTTCCTTCAACACTTGTGTCCATATGCTTGGACTTGTTAATTAGTCATACACTGGATTGGACGGTGGGTGGGTGGATAAAGCATGAGTTGGGTTATGAGTTTGTTTCCTTGATAAAATAAGATGCTTCAGCATTTCTCTTTGCTCTACATCATGGTACTTTGCATTAAGAGTGACATATTCTTTGATAGTAGTTAGAGAATGTATGCAGTGTAGTCATTAAAGACTGTCATCATGCCAAACGCCTTCCTGTCAAAATACTTCTTAAGTGGAAACATCACAGGAGCCAACATCCCATGTTCACACGTCGCTGGCCCTAATAGTGTGAGAGACAGGGAAAGACAAGTCTTGAATAAAGGAGTCCAGTGCTGAATTCAATGTTTTAAAATGGTTATCGGTGGCACCCAGAGTTGGCTTTGTTGCCACATGTGGGCATATTACAAGATGGCACAGAAGTAAAAAATCATGACCTGGCAAGAGACAGGAAGCATGGATCTCAACTCAGTCTCCCTGAGGATGGGACTTGGGGTGGAAAGGCAAGTTAGTAAAGTCTGATTTTTTTATCTGGATCGAGACTCAGCATCCTTTACTTCTGAATTTGGTTGATCTAAGCATGAGTCAGCATATTTGTTCCATCTTCTGTGGCTATTTTCTGGCCAGCCAATGAGCTCTCATCTCAAGGACAGTGAACATTTTTCTGGGCCTGCACCAGGAAACACAGTTTGTCAGTTTAGGACAGGTTGTTTTTTCCTCCCTTGTTTAAAATAGCGGTAATTGTGTCCCATTGTTGTAAGCCCACCCTGTTCTTGCAGGATAAAAAGAAGCAAGAAAAGACCACCATAGCTTCATGGTTTCAGGGTGACCATTTCTCTGTCTTCCTTATGTATTTTCAAATGAAATGCCAGCGGTTACTCCCTAAGCTGACTGTATTTGGGTTGAATTTCTTAAAAGCATGATCGTCCCTTTGTAAATGCCTTATCAGTTTGGTCTAGTACAGACAGACGTGTACCGACCCCCTCTCACAGTCACATGTTTATTTTGAAGGCATCAAGGGCGCTAACTGTGCAGAGGACAAAGGGTGGGGCGGCACCGTTTCACTGGGCAGATGCAGGGAAGTGAGCACAGACACAGGCCCTGGAGTCAGGTCGCCAGTCACTCCGTTGTGCAAGAGGGACGCTCCACCCTCAGAAACCGTCGTTCTTCGTTCTGTGCTGAAGAAACCCTCAGTGAAACTGTTTCAAGAAAGCCTGCAGGTAGGTATAGAACTACACTTCCTAAAGCAGTTTATGTAAGACTTCATTTAAACCCAGTACTTCTAAAATATTCCATGCCACATTGGTTTCAAGGAAAATGCCCTAGTTTTTCCCTCCTTTTTTTTTTAAAAAAACAGCATAAACTGTTGTATGAAGAATATAATATAGGTAAACTACATTTCAGAAGTGTTTCTTAGCTGTGTGTTAAATTTGTTATTACCGCATCTTTTACTAAACCAGGCTAGTGTGAGAAGTACATTGATGGGAACTGATTGGTATTTTTTGACTTTTGAGTCATTTCTCTTGACTATTCTGGCATATATTATGTGTCTGCAACAGCAGAAGTTCAGACAAGGTTTAAGTTATATTTTGAATGAACTTAGATGAGATCATTAAATCAACCCAGATTAATTTGATGTTAAAATCTAGAAGAGGCTATATATGTTGGGAGAGGCTGAGAGCACAGACTCTGGAGTCTTAGTGCCAGGTTTCAAATCTTGACTGAAGTTTAAGAGCTGGGCAAATTATTTCACCTTTTTATATCCTGGTTTCCTTATCTATAAAAGGACAATGTTAGTAAATACTTACCAGGCTAATTAGAGATAATAGGAAATTAGCATCAATGTCTGACAAATGAGAAGTACATTTTTTTTAACGCATAGGAATTTTAACATAAACTGTGCCTAAAATTGTATTAAAGCCAGAATGAACTAGTCTGCGTTGGGAGATTTGGTCAGTTATTCTCAATGTTTGAACTGCTGATTTGGGTCTCTTGTCACTGCTGGTTCATATCATTATTTGCTGTCTTCTAGAAGAGACTTACCACCTTCATAGTCCACAGAACTCTTGTGAACAATACTACACAACTGACATCAAATCCTGCCACTAAAATCATGAAGGCTTTTACAAGTGATCATTTTTTTAGTGAGCTGTCCAGAGTTTGTAGGTGTATACAATTAGAGTTGTTTGTGAATGGCTTCAGTTAAATCTAAAAGTTAGCATGAACTTTATTTCATAAGTTTGCTTATTTTACAAATTCTGATATGTGCATTTTCCTGGTCACATATCACTTAGTAGGGAGATAGTTGGTTAACAGGGTGGGTTTGGGTTGGACTGCTGCTGCTCTTGGTTGGGTCCTCTGGGGAAAGTGAGTAGCTCTGGAGGAAGGCTGCTGAGGGGTCAGAGGAGACTGGACAAGCAGTGACCACTTGGCAGCGACTCATTAGCCACAGCCCGGCTCATTCTTACTCTGTGCCAGTGGCCTTGTGTTTCTGCTAGCCCATCTTTTTCTTTGGGGTTAGCACTGGCCCTTCCTTCCCAGCTTGCCTGCTGATCATGCCTACGACTCTACTATGGTCTTAGAGAAACTCAGAAGGACAAATGCTCTCTCTCTGCTTGTTCCTTTTTAAAGAACATAGTATTGTATGCTTTTCATGTTTAAAATATCAAGAACACTACTGTTATACCATTTGCTTTTTGATTTTTTTCTTGTCTTGCAATACTTACTACCTCAGACTATTTATATAGCCTGCCTCATCTGACACCATGTACTGTGAGTACCTAGAATTCTAGTTAGCCATTTATATTTTCATTAACATATTTTCCAGCTAAAAAGATAAGAGAATGAATTTAGTACACATTATGGGTTTCTGTTTTGTAATTTTGGCCTAAAATGTAATTTATGATCATGGTGATTTAAGCCAGAACAGTTATGGAAGTAAAGGTATCTGCAATGTTATATTGCCCACCCTTCCTAGAAAAATTCCAAGTTGCCATTCTTAGTGACTGTATATGTGTTTGTGTGTATATAATGTCCTTCATTGGTGTGTACCTTTTTAGGAACATTGTGACAACCTCTGTGAAGATGGGACTCATCCAAACTTAATCTCAAACCTTGTAAACTGTTGCAAAGAACAAAAGGCAGGTAAGAAATTTCCTACACATTTTGAAGCCTCAGGATATCATTTTCTTGTTATAAAAAAATCTTATGTAGTAAATGGTATTTTTAGTAATCTTTCGTGGCTTTATAATTCTGAAATTACAGGGGAGTGAAGAACCGTTGGGAGGGACAGAATTTCCAAAGTGTGTCAGAATTACTCTGTCCATTTCATTCAGCCCTTTTTGCTTAATGGCAGACCTTGCGAAGGAAATTGATAATCCAGTTCTCGAAACTTCTAAGATACACACACAGTTTAGTTTAAAATATCTTACCACTTTTAGTTAAATGTAGTTTACTTTTTCATTTTGATTTTTTTTATCTGCAAACTCTTTTCTACAATATCCACATCAATGTTTTAAGATTCTAGGATATGCTTTTTAAGGAAGACTTATAACTTAATTTTTAAATATATACCTATTTATTATCTCTAGACAGTCAAGAAAATTATAAAGTACCGGCCTTTCTAAGTATGAGGAAGAGGAAGAGAGTTACTTTCGGAGATGACCTAAGCCCTGAAGTGTTCGATGAGTCTTTGCCAGCAAACACTCCGTTGCGCAAAGGCGGAACACCTGTTTGTAAAAAGGACCTAGGTGGCCTCAGTCCCCTGCTATGTGATCAGTCTCCAGTTCCCGAACAGTTACCACAGCCAAACTTCGATGACAAAGGGGAGAATCTTGTAAGTGTGAAAACAATTTTTTTTATATTTTCATCAGACCATTTTTCTTGAGCAACAATTATCCTTTGAAATCATAAAATGGGCTAACTCGTGTACTATGGTATAAGTTAATAAATTTTTCTTTTATTACCAGTTTTCCTGTTAAAAACATTATTTCCCTGGTACTTGAACATAGCATATTTTGTGAAACTTAAAAGCCATTGTAAGATATGCCATTGTTTTATGTACCTCTTAGATTTTAAAATTGTATAAGTTAAATTGACACACAATAAATGGTAAGATCTGCTTAGATTTCAGAGATACTGCAATGACTAGTCTAAGATTGTGCAGAAAGCAAGTCTTAGAATTGATACACTAATTTTTAAGGAAGATATAATACTAATTATATATATATATCTATATAAACAAACTGAGGACATGGGAATTCCTCGTGTCAGCATGAACCTGGGGCTACAATCAAATAAACATTATAAGAAAACTCTACACCATTATCCTCACAAACATAATGCATAAAAAGATAATGCATCATGTGTCTCTGAGATTAAACCCAGAGACTCAAAGTTGGCTTAAAATTTTAATACAATACATAAATCACTCTATTAACAGAGTAAGAAAAATCATATGGGTACCGCAATAGATGCAGAAAAAGCTTTTTACAAATTTTATCTAGGAAAATCCCAACAGCTACCATCACACTGGCAGTTAGGAAGGGAGAAATATTTGACACCTGCTTTTTTTGTACTGTCATTTTACTGTGACATTCCTGTGAATGCTACTGTAATACTAGGTTGTGTTTTTTAGTGGAATTTCTTATTTATAATAGTCTTAGGACATGGGTTTTGAATAAATTAAAAGGTAACACATTAGTGATTTATTAAGGCTGCTTAGTTTTCTTTTTGGTGGATTGTGGTTAGTAAACATGGTTTCATTAAAGATGATTGGTGAATAATATATAAAGAATATTTATTATGATAGCTCATTTATTTTGCTTTGACTTTTTTCCTTAGTCTTTTATTGATTAATCACTTTATGCTTATACCAACTCTTCCTACAAAAATACATACTTATTTTGTTGGGGAACATTACTGATTGGCCCACTGAATTTAAAGATGTCTAATTTCAACTTTATTTTTTCCCCTTTGTTTAGGAAAACATAGAACCTCTCCAAGTATCATTTGCAGTTCTGAGTCCACTTAGTAAGTCTTCAATCTCTGAGACTCTTTTGGGTAATAACATTTTTTAAACTTATAAATGTCATTTTCAGTATGTATATTTATGAAACAGTTTCTGTATTTTTAAATGTTTATTTTCATTATAACAGTGCATACTTGGTTTAAAAAACTAAATAATACAGAGAACCTTCTAAGAAGTCACTTATGTCTCCTTTTCCATTCCAAGGCCTGCTCTTTAAAATTACCATCATTTACCTTCCTTAGCTGGTTAGTCACATTTTTCCAGTCATTGAACAATGGAGCTACCCTCTGAACTCCCAAGTACCAACAATAAGCTGCATTTTCAGCCTGCACAATTGAAATGGTGGGGATTATAAGGGTCATTCTAAAATATCAAGAATTATTCGACATTGATGCAGCATTTTGGCACTTGTCCCTTTAAGGTCTCTGTCTTTTTTATGATTATGACAAGACGACAAGTACCTCTGAGCTTGTTTGAGAAACCAGGGCTTGACTGGCAGATGTCTTGAGAATAGTTAGATGGGAGCCATTATCTATGTCTCTGCTCTGGTCAGAATCCTTTAATGACTTTTCATTGGCTATAGGACACAACAGCTCATTAGCAAGTCATGTACTATTAACGTTAGAGCTAAAATTGGAACCATAGTTTGTAATATTCCAAAGCATATGCTTTGAAAAACAGTTTATTGCCTTTCATTTATACAGTTAAGAGTGATCAAATTTAAATTTTCCTGAACTTCGTAAAATTAAAGTATTTTTATGCTTATCTTAGTGTCCTTTATGCAATTTCATTATACAAATGAAGCTTGGAATAAATGGACATCAGAGAAAACACAAGTATTTAGTGTAATACAGTTTAATCTGTCATTTTAGCAAAGTAATATGTTATGCAATCTCCATCAAAAATCACAAAAGTTTCTGAATGTATAGTAAACTTAAAATTTACAAAATTGTTTTGAATCTCAAAATGTATTCGTCTTATTATTTATGTTTATATATGATATGGTGTTAAAAGCAAAGGTAGGCATCCAAAAGACTGTCCAGTGTATCCAAAAGGTGATAGATCTTACAACTTTTTGTTAGTTACTCTAATTTTACATATGTCTTGCACAGCAGGCACTGATACCTTTAGCTCTTCGAATAACCAGGAGAAAATATCCACATGTAAAGTCGGTACAGTAACAAGGACCTCTAAGAGAAGAAGTGTAAGTGTTTACATTTCACATAATATATTGTTTTTAAATCTTGCAGTAGATTTTTTGTTTTCATATTCAAATAGTTATGGACAAATCTGGGTTTGATCAGTGTCATTAAGAGCTATCATTTGATTTTAATTCTGTTAAAAGAAAACTCCAACAAAAAACACGCTCTGTAGTTTGTGTTAATGCAGAGGGCAATCTATAGGAAAAGTTTGTTTTGTGTCTATGTAACTTTATGAATTTTGTTGAGGAACGAAGTGGAGACAAAGGCATATAGTTAGAAGAGCCAGAAAATGGGATAAATATAACATTTTATTTATTTATTTAAGAGATTTATTTGTTTATCCATGTAAGAGCTGGGATATAGGTCAGAGGTGTGGGGGTAGGGGGTGCTGAACGGATTCACCAGAGACAGAGTGGGGAGCAGAACAGGCAGATTGACTGAAATACACTGCTGAAGGGAACAGCAGGGGTAGGAGTGGTCTGCTGTGCCATGTGGGTTAGCTCCCTGGCCAGGGATTGAACTCGTGTTGCAGTGTCTGTTGTTAGCTTCTTAGTGCTGAGGCCTAATCTCTTGCGCCACCAGGGATGCCCAAATAAAACATTTTAAAAATTTATACGTGTTTTCAATACAAGTTTAACTTACTGAATCTGTGATTTTTGCTATTTTATTAAATTAGGTAAAATTGCATTTCAGTGTGTAACATCACAGGCTATAAACATTTTGTTAAAGGGTTTTTAGGTGATACTGTTGGATAATAAATTCAGAATTCAAACTTAAAAATTTTAATGATTCATGATTTTCCCCCATAACCCAACAGAAATAGTTGTAAATTATAGTTGCTCAGTAAATATTTGACGAATGAATAGGTGAACTAATTTTTAAATTGTTCTTTATTCTTAAAATAATTTGGTAGAGTTTATATGCTTCTTTGTTAGGTCAGAAATTGGTAATTACTGTTTCCCCCACTTGAGGTCAAGTTGGTTAAAATATTGTTAATGGAATTTGTAAACTAAAAGGAAATGGGATATAAAATTGAGAAGTTACACAAGAAGGGTGATAAGTATGGAACAGACATTAAACCACACTGAAATATAATTTCTTGTGTCTTACGGTTATCCCTGCTTTAAATTTTCTTCATAGAAATTGATTGATTTTACAGAAGAGTCTGTTGGCAACATACTTAATACAGAAGCTCAACCTTGTAAAGAAAAGAAAACTAGAAGGAAATCTCAGGAAAACAAGCGCAAAGATAGAGCCCCTCCTAAAAGGAGTCAGGTAAGTAGGTATGTGTGTGACGTCAAATAGAGCAGAAGTGGTGTATTGCTTTGAATGGAAAATCATGAAGATGAATTTTTTTCTTAACTTTGGATCAAGAATTTTAAAATCATCTCAGGAGGTATGGAAAGTACCGTGAGAGTATGTACCGGGTTGTGCCGGCCACTCTAGGCGTCTTTGTGTTGTCCGCATCGGGCCGCGTACAATACTGTGTCTTACTCCATGGCTCTTCGTTATCATCCTGCTGAGGAAGACTGATGTTAGACAGTGTTGCACAATATGTTATTCACTGACCTGGTTTGTTATGTGTGGATGCTTTTAAAAAAAAAAAAATTAAAAAAAATAAAATGAGGTTTTCCAAAACCAAAGTGAACTTAAGTGAGGACTTTGATCAGCAGCGCTCAAATGTTAAATTGTTTCATGTTTTTTAATGTTATTTGATCTAACCTCTCCACTCTCTTGGCAACTCCTGTAACTTCTTAAATAGCTGTAAGTGTACCATCTGCCTCTTGTTTGACTTTGTTGCTGCCAATGGCTGAATCACTTCCCCATATTTAAGGAAGAATTTGAAAACTGAATCTCAGTCTTCCTCAGCACTTCAGAGCCTGTGCCAGCTCAGGTGACCTTCCTCTCCTTATGTTTAGCTGACCTGGCACCTTAACTTGGTTCTCATCTTCTTTCGCTTTAATGATCGAGACCTGCCTCTGCCCTAGAAGCTTGTTAGTACCTCAGACCGCTCCCACCCCCTTTTTTTTTAATATTTATTTATGCATACAAGAACTGGGGTGTAGGCCAGAGGTGTGGGGGGTTGAGAGGATTCACCAGAGACAGAGTGGGGAGCAGATCCACTGAAACGCACTGCTGAGGGGAGCAGTGGGCAAGACAGGAGAGGTCTGCTGCACCATGTGGGAGGCTCTCTGGCCGGGGATCCAACTCGTGCTGCAGTGGCTGCGGATAGCGTCATAGTGCTGAGACTTAACCCCCTGTGCAACTAGAGAGGGCCCCTTCCACTTGTAATGATACACGTGAGGTGTCCCCTTCTGAGCCCAGCCTCCTGTACCTCACTCCCTTCCGCAAGTGCTTGTTGTAGCACTAATAACAATCCTCTGCCCTGTTTGCTCTCAGGGTTTCAGACATCCCTTAATTTCCTGTTTCCTGGTTCATCCTGAACCGCATGAGCAGTTTTCCACAAATCTTGTCAATAATCTCACTTCTTTATACCTTTCCACCCTGGATTAATCTAGCCATTATCCCCCTCGCCCATCTAACTTTGCTCTTGGAGAGAGTCACACAGGTGTGACTATGGATCAATTGCTTCAAATATTCTCTGAAGTCTGGTCTGCCGCTTTGCCACTAAAATTCAGTGCGTCCTTCTTGGTCTTGTTTTTACTCAGCATCTCAGCAGTTTTGGGCATCATCGAGAACACTCCTGTACAGTCTCTGTTATAGGTTTGTTTTCTTCCACCCGTTAAACTTTTGTGTTTCCTGGATTTCTGCTCTTTGCCCTTCTAAATTGTTTCTTTTCTGGGTGATTTCCTAGGCAGTGTGTTGCTTGCTCCCAAAGCTTCCTTACCTGCACACATATGCGGCTGCTTACGGGCAGCTCTTACACCATACTAATTGCAGGTGCAGTTCCAAAATTGACTCATCCATTTTATCCCAGTACACGCCCACTGAAAACAGTCACTAAGCCTTCTTCCTGCTCCATAAAGAGAAACTGTTGTCCCTCTTGGTTTAAAAATACTCACAAAGCCCCAGTTCAGCCAAGTCAGAAGAAGCTAAAAAGTTCCATTTTGAGTTTAGTCCCATTGTTAAGTTACTTGTTTGAAAGATTCCCTTTCTGAAAATAAACATGAGTTAAAAAATATTGCCAGGACTTACTACATTAGAAATTTATTTTTTTCATTTATACTCTTAAAGAAAAAAACCTTCAAAAAAAAAAGTACACCTAATTTTTCATATAAAATCAATAGACAGAAAGCTCGAAGCGTTGAGGGTTAAGCTTTGCTTCGACCCCTGGTGGGACCCCACTAAGTTAAAATAATTAATTTGATTTACTAAGATGTATAGACTGAGTGAGTAACAATAAGAGAAGAGGTGGTAAGCAGCAGAGGACAGCCTTCAATGAATTTGTGGAAACAAAGCAGATGGGAGCATGTTGACAGGTAAAAGGAAAGATTTGCAGCGCAGAATGTTGTTGAGAGAGAGCTGGAGAGGGGCTGGGAGCCGCCTGCTCATGGAATCCCACGAGCTCCTGGGCCCAGTTTGGCAGGTACAGTGGATGGTGAGAGTGAGAAGAGGTGAAAAACAGAGAGGTTAATTGAAGCCCCATCTATGAAACAATTTGAACCAGTTGGCAGCCCCCAACCACACCCCCGAAGCTCAGAGCAGATGTTGTCATCTAGGTTAAAGCCCTCATTCTGGTATGTGGAAGTCCCGCAGTCTTGACAGCCAGCTCCCCTGATGCAAAGGCCGCCATCAGCACTCCCCCTTCTGCACTGCCCTGTGCCACACACAGTTCCAAGTAGATTTTCTATGCAGGAAAAAGACTAAGGGAAAGCAGAGGAAATCCACACCAGTTTATCCGAGTTTTTCTTCATTAAGTATCAGACAATTTAGTAGAACCAAGAGCATAAAGTATCAGTATGAGTAAGTTGAAAAACCAACCCCAGACAGATCGAAAAGTTATTTGGGGAATGGAAGCAAAGTTTATTTTAAAAAGTAAGTATTCTGGTATACTCAGATTTAGGAAAATATTATCTGTATGAACTAGGAAGGAAATAATATTTTAAAAAAAAGCAAAAATATAAAATTTAGTAGACTGGAGACAAAAGTTAAGTTTCCCAGAAGGGAGCGCAAAAGAGAAATTAGCTTAGTAATGAAACTGAGTAAACCCAGGAGAAAGAGACAGTCCAGTTGGTGAATCCTCACCAGAGCACTAACCATGCAGGAGACAAAGAAACAGCAATGGCAGGACTTACACTGCAAGAGAGGACAGGGAGAGCTGAGAGAATTTATAGGCCTGTACGTGGCCGATTGGCGTCCGTCCGTCCCCATTGTCCACAGTGCAGCAACCAGAACCCAAGCAGGAATCGTATGTGCATGAATGTAACTAGGCTCGTGACCTGGATGCATGCAGCGTAGCAGTGCCAGTACTGAGGCTGAGCTCAGCCTGTCCTGTACGCACAGGGCCGGGTTGGGGGGTGGGCTCCACTGGTGAAGAGGAAGAGGCCCTGCGCCTCAGCGGTGGAGCCCTCAGACTGCACAAGGAGACAGGGAGTCTGCCCACCCTCCAGCTTTCTAAACTCTTCATTGAATCGCTGCTCCTCCCCTCTTCCCAGCTCCCCTTGTGCAGGCAGTCAGGGCAGTGAAGTCTCTGCGACTGAACAAGACAGGCAGGCAGCAGTTCCTCAGCCCTAAAAGGGCCTGTCTTGACCAGACTCGGGCTAGACAGACCCTCGGTTCAGCCCCCACGCTGCTCCTGCAGCTCTGCCTTTTCAGTGGGCTCTGGGAACTCATCCAGCACTGCCTGGGTGCCATGACAGCAGGGTCTACCACAGAGGGGGTCAGCGGTGGCGACCCCCCTCAACCTGCAGCCTTTTTCCTCCAATAGTAAGAGAGATGCAAGACCGATACAGGAGACATGCCAGGAGTTTCAGAATGAATGAAACAGAATGATAGGAATCATCAAAATAAGAGGATTTCCCAAACCTGAGTGTCTAGTACAAAGACAAAGGCCAGGATTTGGACATGTCAGTGTAAAATTGGACATTTCATAAGATAATGAGAAAAGTGGATCTTTTCTGCCATGAGACGGAAATTGAGGGGTGTCAGGTTTAACAACAGTCTGACTGCTGACAGGTAATTCAACAGGATGCTTACAGTTTGGAAAGAAACTTCATTTCAGCCCACTATTCTGTCCCCAGTCACATTTATTTAAGTGTGAATAAAAAGACTTTCAGTCACTCAAAAAGTTTTTCTTTGGATATTACTGGAAGAGATACTCTAGCACAGTGGAGAAATGAGCTTGAGATTCAGAACAGAGTGGAACACAGGAAGGCACTGCAAGGGGACTCTCCTGTTTGCCAGAGAAACCCTTTGTTGTTGGGCCCTGAATGCAGTCGAGGGGTCTTGCAGTTGTGTGCGGGTGAAAACTCACTGACGGTGACCTGTCCCCTACCTCGATCACTGTCTTGCACTGTTTCGAAACAAGTGCATATCAAGTTGGTGCCTGACTTCACAAAGAATTTTTAAACCTGGAAATTCGGAAAAAATATTAACAGGATATGTCCTAAGGACAAAGATAACTGCCAAGAAAGCTTCAACTACTTGAAGCACTTATAATAAAGGAATTCAGTCTAAAATAAAGAAATAAAACAGAGTGTTATTTTTTCTAACTCATAAGGAAGCAAAATATTTTGCTGTGACACAAAGTTTAGAATAAATTTAAAAACCTTACTGGACTAAATTTGAGTTGGGGTATGCATGGGATATTCTTTTTCCCATTTAAAATTTTCTACCTCTTGTCAGCATGGCTTAGAGGGAGCGAGCACCCCTGGTACCTAGATGGCCAGCTCCGAATACCATTTCCATCTCGATGGAATCAGGGGTCCTCAGAGAAACGGCTGCTCTCAGATTTACCACAGCAGATGAAGATGTTCCACTGTGTAAGGAAGGAAGGTTCAAGTTCTGGGGCCTTGTTGAAGACAAAGCTCCTCTTGAAGGAGCTTCCACAGACCAACTTGGGGCAGCGTGCCCATCAGAAGTAATGATGGCAGTGGATTGACACAACATCAATATGAAGGAAACATGATAATTCAAGCAATCACAAGTCTTAAAATCTTAGAAGCTGTCTAGGATCTCAGCTCATCTTTCTAAAAGCTGGAAAATAATGTTTGAACTCTAGTTCAGGTAAACAAATAGCTTGAGGGATGTAGGAGAATTTCCAGCTATTTAGTATGTGAAAACTGTTAAATGTTAAGTAAGAATAAAAGTAAAAACAGACCTGTCAGTCAAATGGAATATGCACAGACTTTTCAAGAGTCCTGCTTTAGGCAGTTGTAAAAGACATTTATGGGCCAGTGTATGAAATTTGAACTCAGGAAACTGTAAGAAAAGTGGCTGTCATCATTGTTTTCTGTGTTTAAACTTTTGAGATCAAGTTTGTAAAAATTAGAGTGTTTCCCAGTATCCTTTATGTGGGGTCTCCCAGTGGTGACATCTGCAAAACACTCTGACAGTGTCACATAGTGCAGTATTGTGCTCTGTGTTCATGATACGGACCTCTGCGTCGGTGAGGCGCGTGCTCTCCTTTGCCTTTCCATAGCTGTGTTCACCCCCTGCCCCCACTTAGCCCTGGCAAGCACTAATCTGGTCTCTGTTTATTTAGTTTTGCTATTTCAAGAATGGTGTGTAAATGGCCTCATACACTAAAACCTTTTGGGACTGGCTTTTTTCACTTGGCATAATTCTCTGGAGATTTGTCCAAGTTGTTTATCAGTGGTGCTTTTTATCGATGAATAGTATTTATAGCTATTATAAAAGGAAAAAGAGGTCACCATTTTGCAATGTATTCAATAGATGCATATTAAATCATTATATCACGATATATTTCGTTGGCTGGTAACCGTGAAAAGAACATAATTTTAGTCTTTCATCATGTTTCCAAAAGTTTTTCTAAGGTTAACTGTACTTTTTTTTTTTTTTTTTACATTCTTTTGTTCATTTGTTGATGTTTTTTGGGTAGTGCTATGTGTCAGGCAATCCTGTATTTCCAAGACCCTGTAAAAAGGAATTTCTTTTTCCTTACCTAGGAATCAAACTCTCCTAGGGGCTGCAGTCTCTGATGATACTGACTGCAGTGTGTTAAGTGACCGTGTGGTGCCTGTACCCACAGGAATACTAAGAGCATAATTTGATATTAACAGTATTCCCCCCTCATGCCAGTTCTGAAAGCAGTAGGAAGGAATTTAAAAGAATAGGAATAGTTAACACGTAGCTCTTATTCTGGGTCAAACCCTCTTTTCGCCATTTCACATATATTTACTTATTGAATAATAAGCACAAGTTTCTGTGGTGTGTTCTCGTGGTTGCCATTTCACAGACAGGGAGAAGAAAGAGCGAGATCTTGGAGGTAACTGCCTAAGGTTGTGACAGCAGTTAGGTCGCGGTGGCCAGGGTCTGGCAGAGCTAAACGCATCTGACAGCCGAGCCCAGACCTCTCTTCTGCCCTCATTTGTGGAACCCAAGTTAAGATTTCCTCTTGGTTTCCATTTCCCTTGACCACACTATCCTTTCTCCCAACTTCAACAGATGTTCAATGAATGGAATATTTAATGGGCAATATTTAACCCATCATTTTCCCTATGTATATAGAGATTATTTGTACTGAGGATTTCTCAGGAAATTTACTGGAAGTATATATTTAAATCACCAAGAGGAGCATTTATCTTGCACAGTTCTAAAATTATTTTTCCAGAGACTGTTTTGTTTAGTTTTACAGGCTATCTGTAGATGTCAAGGAACATAGAGTTCCATGCCATAGCTGTACTCCTGAATATATCTACTTTCTTCACCCTTACTTTCACTCAAATCATCCATTCTGTCACCTAAGTGATCTCTCTGAAGTAGAAATATCAAATGTTGTCACTCCCTCAGGCACGATTCAGCGAGTCCTTCATGCTTTCAGGCTTATCCTCACAGTTCATGAGGGTCCTGCTGCTCTCTTAGCTCCTGTCACTTCTGTTGAAATCCACCTGTGTGCATGCTGCTTGTAGCTTTCCCCTGGTGCTGCGTGTGTGTGCCATCTGTGTGTGCCATCTCTTCCCTTTGGAAAACCTTCAGCCCCACCCCCACAATTGGCTGAAAGAATTCTCTCTGATTTCAGATTTGCATAGACGTTCCCTTTTCTGTGGAGTCTGTCTCAAGCACCTCCTGTCAGACAGGTAGTCCCACTGTTCGGGCCACAGAATTGTCGTGCTGTGTGTTTTTTATTATTATTAGCTGTTAGACTAGGAGCTCCCTAAAGACCACATACTCTTTGTTTTTGTAGTCTATTCTTAGCAAGTTCTTATATACACATAGCAGTTTCTCAACAAGTGTGGGAATGGATCCCATTTTCTGGAAGCATTGATTATTAAAAACATGTTCCTTTTAGTGACCTGAAGTTTGATGCTCTCCAATTTTCTCACATTGAGTAGATTTCATTTCTTCTTCTTTTTTTTTTGCTCATGAGTCATTCTTTTATTTAAGTACAGTGTTTGAGTTTTTCTATAGTTTCTTTCCATAAGGACTTTTTACACACAGACATTAGTTCTCATTTGCTGATGCGGTGATCAGAATTGAATTAATATTGCATTCCAGAATTGATTAAAACAATTTAAACTTTTTTTCAGCCCTATTGAAAATCTTTGTCACTGATATTCAACTTTTGCATGTTAAAATCCATCTTTTACCTATTTGCTTTAATCATCTGTTGTTTGAATCACCTCAGCTGTGTTATCCTCGAGTTTCATGTACACATCTATTGTGTTTTTCACCTACATCTATGACCAGAACAATCTCTTGGAGCTTCTAGTAGAGAACTCACTCTCGCTTAATCCTGAGTCATCCTATACATCCTGGTTAGAGGTCTCTTTTCCTTTCTAACACATTTTAATTAAAAATGTCTTGAAGTCTGTCCAACTCTATGGCACCTAAACTATTTTCCACTTATCCAGAACTTATTCCAGCAACTATTTTGTGGAAACACAGAAAGTCGCCCCACTGTTTGAGAGTTCTGCTTCATATTTTATGCGCCTTTATGTAAGCTACCTAGCTTCCTTCTCCTGACTCAGGTTCCTGCAATTTTCAGTGGAGTAAGTTGGTCTTAAGTTTTTCTAAAAATTGAAGGGTCAAAGTTATACATGATGCTGTATTTTTCTCAATCACATTTTTTATTACATTTTCACAGGTTTTAAAAAGTTGCAGAAAGAAGAAAGGAAAGGGAAAGAAAACTGTTCAGAAGTCTTTATATGGAGAAAGAGACATTGCTTCTAAGAAGCCTCTCCTGAGTCCTATTCCTGAGCTGCCTGAGTTCTCTGAGATGACACCTTCAGCTGTGAACATGGGAAGAATGGGTTCAGGTAGCCTGCCCTTCTCCCACCCTTCACATTCATCCTTTCATCCTCTTTGTTGCTATTTCACTTTCCTTTTTCCCTTTTCCCCATTTACTCTGGAAAGAGAATATAGTAAAGAAAAAAAGCAGCTGTTCCTCATTACCATAAGAATTTCAAGGTAAGGAAGCAGTAGTAATTGTCATTTAGTCACTAGACCCTGTTCAGAATTGAATGGAAGCTTTGGATTCTCTTCCCAGAAAAACTCACATCAAGATTTTGCATATAGTTTTAAAGAAATAATTTCCTTTCATTCTGTGCTTTTTGCTTCTTAAGCATTTTGTTAAAATAAATTCACTGGAATTCTATTAAAAGTAAACTGGGTGGAACCTCCCTGGTGGCACAGGGGGTTAAGTCTCAGCACTAAGAAGCTATCTGCAGCCACTGCAGCACGAGTTTGATCCAGCCGGGGAGCTTCCCACGTGGCACAGCAGACATCTCCTGTTTCACCCACTCTCCTCTTAGCAGTGTATTTCAGTAGATCCGCCTTTTCTGCTCCCCACTGTCTCTGGTGAATCCTTTCATCCTCCCCCCCCACACACACCTCTGGCCTACACTTCAGCTCTTGTATGCATAAATAAATAAATTTTTAAAAAAAGTGAACTGGGTGATGGCTCAGGAATAGGTATATGTTCTGTGAATTAAGGACAAAAGTGAGAAAGAAACTTGCCCCGTGTTGCAGTCAAGATGGCACTACTAAGCATCTTCTGGACATGACATTTATAAAGTGGATTTAGTTACACTGAAAGTTTTGTTTAAAAACAGATTAAATTCATTGTTACTCTGATTAGATAGTTACACATGGTTCATAATGCCCGAATTTTACATTGACTAAATCGTGCTGAAAGTAATGAGTATGTGCCCTTTTGATGTGCTAATTTTGAGTCATTTTAAAAATAGCTGCCTTTGTCAAGCAAATATGTATAGCCTACATTCCATTTGTAATGTAATGTATAGGATTTATAATATATTCAAAGGTGAATATGATAGATGACACTGTGGACCCTTGACTTCTGCCAGCTTTTAAGAAAAGCACAAAAACTTAAATACACACCCAGTGTACATTCATACACATGCCCTCCAGCTTGCAGGCACCAGTGGGGCAGCACTCTCCTTTTCCAGCCTCTTCCTGTGGCTGACTGGGGTCAGCCATCCCACCTCTTTTAATTCTAGCCTAATGCTGCTTATCCTGTACGTTTTAGCTGTGCCGGCTGCCCTTTCAGGAAAACTCTTTGTTTGCATTACATCTTTACCTCCTGCTTTATAATGATCTGTCCACCTCCTTGCCCTGCAAATTGCAGTCCCCTGAGACTGGAAAGTGAGTCAGATTTCATTATGTTCTTAGTCCTAACAGAAGTTTTTCCAAAGATGACTTAGTACATATTTTCTGTCTTGCATCTTAGTAGAGAATTTCTTTTAAAAATACTTGAAGGATTTATCTATGACTAATAGTACCTGATTAAAGCAGATCAGGTCTTCCCTCCTTCCTTTCCTTCCCCTCTCCCTTGTCTTTGTTCTCTAGTATGTTAATTTCATGAAAAATACATAAATATTTATTTTAAAGTTGTGTAAAGAGTCCATTGGGCATTAATTGGTTGATGGACTATTTTTTGTTTTACTCTCTATCTTTATTTGACATGGATATAAGTACCCAAATCATGGATGTACCTTTTCAAATTGGGACATAGAGTTTTAGGTTTTGGGCTTAGCTTATGTTTTGTGTTTTCCCATTTTGATTTGAAAATACTTTTATATCCATTTAATTTGCTGTTAAAATTATTATTATCTGATAACAAGATAGAGGTCTTTCATCTAATATATCTGAGATTTAGGGCCTATAAAACCTGAATGCTCTTCTGCTGATTTAGGCACTGATTTTAAAAACCTGGATGATGGGTTTTTCACCTCTCATATGTCAAAAAAAAACATGACATGTCTTCCTGGAAGATGAATTTTAGTCAGATTGAGGAAGCAGGAGATTGTAGAATTTTGAAACAAATATGGAGTAGAGACTTGAGAGTCCATTACAGTTTTATTGATTCAACACAGGGCATAAGTTCTGGTGTCTTCAGACCCCTTTCAGCCAATTCCTCAGTTCTCCCAGAACCCCGGGTTTTCTTTGGAACACTGACAGTAAAGTTCCAGAAGCACAAGATTGTGCATTTTCAATAACTCATTTTCGGGGAAATGGGAAAGTGGCTCCCTCACGCTCACGGACCTTGTAGTGTGGAAAGTACATTAGAACAGAGGAAGCAGTTTAAGGTACAGTTCTCATTTTCATGGACTGTGGTTATGTGCCTCATTAATTCATGCATTAAATACATTATTTTCTTAACCTGTGGGTTGGGAAGAACTGAAAGAGGAAGAGGAAGATGAGAGACGGGATGAGTACAATTGTCCCATTTGCACGTCTTGACTTTTGAAAAACACAGAATAGAGCAGTTGCTGATTTGTTAAAGTTTATTTCCATTGTTAGTTTTAACTAGATTTAAACTTACTTGCCCATAGATGATTTCAACTCAAATGATGAACTTGAAGAAGTGCAAGTTGTTAAAAGAAAGAATCTTTTTCCTCAAAACCCAGGAGATGTGCTTATGAACCAAGGTTTTCCTCAGCGTGAGGTGTCTGAATTCTGCAGTTCCTACGTGCAAAGCTACTCACCTCTTAGTGATACTCTTGATCAAGATGCAAATAAAAATACTAGAGAAGTTAATGAAAATAAAAAAATTCCAAAAGTAGAAACTAAGTTGGAAAGTGAAAATGAACTCCAGCCTGTGACAGAGAGTGGACATAGTCAGATTTCTTGTGCTGTGATGGACCAACATGTTGTGTCAGATTATTCAAGACCTGGTTTTATTCAGCAGTCCAAGAAATTTGTTGCTGATGGGCAAAATGTGGGAAGTCCTTACCAAATCTTTAAAATTTCAGAAGATAAAAACATAAAATGTGAAAAACAGGATGACTTACTGGCTTCAGAAGGAGAACTGCACACCCAGCATTTAATGCCTGACTCACAAAAAGAATTTGATTGTCCAGAAGGTGTCTTCATTAACATTGTAAAAGAAAGCCAAAGTGAAAGTGAGGATTTGGGAAGAAACAGCCCCAAAAGCAGTGTGAGTTGTAGAGAACGGAAGCAAAGAAGACGCTCTGTGTGTTATTCCCATGCTCAGAATTTATATTTGGAGAAAAATGAAAATCACCAGCCTTGTGTGAATGACTCTGTAGAAATTGGTTTAGAAAATGCTGAGATGTATAAAGATTTATCTGACTACATAGAGCAAACCTTTCAGAAAACAAACAGGGGCACAAAAGTCAGACGGAGCAGCAGGCTGCAAAAGGATTTGGAAAATGAAGGGCTTGTGTGGCTGTCCCTTCCATCTCCTGCTTCCTGCACTTCCCAGAAAACCAAAAGGAGAACCATATGTACATCTGACAGCAGAGGGTTTGAAAATCTGTCCTCCAGAAAAGAAACTCTGTCTTCTAGACAGAAAACATGTATGCTGCCCTCTGACCCAGGGAAAGAAAACAGTGAGGACTTCACTGCCACTTTGCCTGATTTACCAGGCCAGAGGAGGAAGAGCTTTTGTACATCAACACTTTCAAATACTAGTAATACTACTCAGTCAAAATCCTACAAGAGAAGAATCTCTCTCAGCCAGAAGGGAGAGAGAAACCTCTCAAAATGACATATCAGAGATGTAAAGCCAAAACTGATGTTCGCTGCTGGACCCCCTGACTGGAGAGAAGGTAACCACCCATCGGGAGAGACTCAGTGTCATTCCCAGCCTGTGTTCAACTTCAGTGTTTTACACATTTCCAATAAAATCATTTGAGTTGAACCTACTTTCAACTAGTAATAAGTGAATCTCTTCATCATTCACAAAACATTCTGCTAGGTATGTTTTTCTCCCCCCAAGTGGCAAATACTATATTAGTGTTTTGCGAAAAAGGTTGTTTTTTGTTAAGAGCTATTTAACATAGCTCTGAATTTTTATTTTACCTTAGTATATATTTATCACTGAAGGTAGTGACTCTAGGGTAAAAAGCATCTTTTAGATTTGACTCATTTTATCTGGATGAGAATTTTCTTTAAAATTACAAATTGATAGAATTAATGTTAGTTTGCAAAATTGAATGTAATGTAAGGTCAAATACTTAAAGGAAATGTAGGGCAAGGTGTAAGTTTTATTTTCAAATACTACGAAAAAACTTGGTTAAAAGTTAAATAGGAAAGATGGAAATAACAAAACTAGTTTTCCTTTTGGGTTAAAGTGAAGAACGCTTTATCTTGATTGAAATCTGCTCTATTGATTGAAATCTTACACATGGAATTTTAGAAAATTCTTTCAATGACAAAAATATTGTAAATCTTTATAAATAATGTCTTTTTTTCCTTCAAACAAGAGCCTTATGTGTTTTGGTGGGTGAGAAGTAGAGGATTTGGTTTTTGATGAAAACAGTAGTTTAGTGGAAGACTCATCTCCCTGATTATTTGTCACTGGTAACTTGGGATTCAGTTCTCCATTAAAAAAAATGTAAAATCCATCAATTCGTAAGAGTCTTAGAAAATTAATTTACTAACATGAAGCATGGTGCTGGGTTGCTGATGGTTAAAGTGGCATTTTCCGGTACTTTTTCTGCATCAAGTACTATCACTTGTCTCTGCCTTTTTGTTGAGCAGCAACAATATAGCCTGGCCTATTGTGGTGATAGAGGTTTGAATCTAAATTTAAAGCTAAACTGCTGTATAGCTGGAATTTATGAATGCTCATAAATCATTGTATCATTAAACAATTGTCTTTGAAATCCTTTAAATCATTAAGTTCTCCATCTCTCCATGATAGCAGAAACATGTTAACAAATAGAGCTCTCTATAAATAACACAACAGGGAAGAAAACTCCTGCTGAGAGGCCCATTTCCCCTCCTTAGATAGAGACTATTTGTTACCTCCTTGGCACCAATAGGTCTGGAACTCCTGCTGCTAAAGACTAATGTATTTTACATTAACACTCAAAGTGATCCCCAATTTCTCCTGCTAAAGGGTGGATTGTTTAAAAATTCTTTTTATCTTTACACGTAAATTATTTATTGATGTTTCTCCTCTCCCTTTTAGAGTTTGGTGTGGTTGGCAAATCTATACTGCTGAAAACAAACTGATAAAAAGAACCTATAAAAGAATTAACTTTTTGTGAAGTTTTTTGGTTTTGATAATTAAAAAAAAAACTTTCAGAATTGTAAGATGGTAGAAGGTTTACTTTTGAAAAAAATGTTCTTTGATATGAAGGCAGCAACAACTGTTTTTTCCCCTTTTTACTGTATAATTCATATGGTTTTGATTGTATTTTGAAAACTTCACATACCTTGTTTTAGTCTTTGAAAAGTGCTGATGAGGATGAGAAAACATTTTGATCTGTGAGTTTTGCCTTGATTTTTAAAGTGTAAAATTGTTTTTTTGTTTTCTAGTATCTGTAGTTAAAAATATAAACACAATTTACAAGTTCTGTTGGTCTCAGAATGTTTCACTCTAAATGTTCTGTTGTTTGTAAATAGCAAAAAGGCAGTTCTTCTGAAAGGCTCAGCTCGGACAAATCAAAATGCTTAGGCACATTTTTCTCCAAGTCTCATTTGCATTATGTTTGCAAAAAGTTAGTGATTCCTGTATTTTATCATGCCTGTTTGTCTTAAGCTGTTTGTTTTATTAATGGTTAAATCAAATAGTGTCTTTCTGCCCAATTTTTTTCTTACTTCATTGTAACCCTTGCTTGACATTTAGTCCAGACTGTCTTCTCACTTGTCCTGCTCCTGTAGATTCTTGTTTGTTCCAGAAGATGGCAGCAAGACATCTGACGTTCTCCCTCTGTGCTTACCTTAAAGCAGGGTGGCTCTTCATTGTCGCTGTGGCAGCTTCCCTGTCACCTTGCTTTGACTCATTTTTATTACAAAAGTAATATGTTTTCTGAAAAAAGAACCATGCAAAATAAAAAATGGACATCTCCCACGCCATGCATGCATCCTCTAGCCACACCGTCCTCTCCCCGGCTGCCTCTTCTGAGAACCACTAATTGGGGTCCACCCTCCAGACTTCTGCTGAGTAAACCTGAATAAAGGTTCTGTATTTTCTAATGGAATCATTACATGCACCTTCTGCAACTTGATTTTTTTATTTAACAAAATGCTGTGGGTGTTCTTAGGGACAGCATTGGTGCTGCTACAGAGCCCCTGCAAAAAATTCAGTACTTTGAAAAATCTGTAATTTAACTAGCCATCTCCTTGCTAATGGATGCTATTTTTGCTTCTAATCTTTTTTGTTATTGAAAATTATGTCATACTATGTTTGTTTGAAAATACAAGACCAACTCTTTGAAATTAAAATTAAACGGTTCTGAAGTTCTCATCTGTAGAGCTTAGCTGGCCACATTCCTTTGTAAAGATTTTGGCATCCTTGCCCTTTGTCCTCTTCTGCCACTTTCTGTCATTTTGCTTCCATTTTCTTTCACTGCCCTCATTGGCATTTAAACTGAGGGTGATGTTTAGAACTGGCATAACAAGGGGGAAATTATTAATGCCTGATTTATGCTTTAGCTTGAAAGAGCTGTTTGTTTTTTAAGTCAGGTTGATTGAGGTATAATTAAAGTATAGTAAAGTCACCCTTTTATATCTTGAATTTTTGCAAGGCCACCCCACCTTGCAACCACTGCCAGAGTCAAATAACAGAACATTTCCATGACCCCCAAAGAAGTTTCCTCCTGCCTCTTTACAGTCAATCCCCTGGCCCTAGAAATCAGTGTCTGCCTTTAATTTAGCACAAAGCTTTTAAGATCCATGTTACATATTTTAAGTAGTTGATTCCAATTTATTGCTAAGTAGCATGCCACTTTAGGGATGGACCAGAGATTATCCATTCATTCTCCAACTGATGGATATTTGTATTTCTGCTTTTCAACTATTACAAATAAAGCTGCTATAAACATTGACATATGGATCTTTTTTTCATAGACACATGTTTTCATTTATTTTGGTAGATACTTAGGTATAGGATTCTGGGATGTGTGGTTGTATGTATTTAATGTTTTAAGAAACTGCCAAGCTTTACCATAGCTTCCATGCCTGCGCCATTCTCCTTTGTTGTCTTACTGAATTTTGTGTTTGTTTGAGTACAAGTGCCTTATTGAATGTCGTGCGTGTAGTTTCTCCCATCTGGTTTACTTTATTTTCTTAGCAAGGTCTTTTGAAGAGGTTTTAATCTTGTAATCCATGCTATCAGGTTTTTAAAGATGGTTGATGTTTTTTGTATCCTAGTTAAGAATTATTTGTCTAATTCAAGGACACAACAATTTTCTACTGTTTTCTTACAGAACTTCTAGTTTTAGCTGCCAGTTAGGTCTGGTTCCACTTCGAGTTAATTTTTATTATTATTTACGATAAGGATGTTTTAAAATGGAAATCATTCATTGCCGTTTGTTGAAAAGTTCCCTGAATTACAGTGGCACTTGTGTTGAAATCAGTTGATCTGTATGTCTAGGTCTATTACTGAGCTTGGTTGCATTGATCTATATGTCTGTTCTTAAACCAACACCATATTTCATGATTAAAATTTTTTTTTTTCTTTGCTGTGTATCTTCATTATAGTTTATGCTTAAAGTTCTTGTGCGGGAAGGAAGCTGGGAGAAACAATGAAGTTTGTTAAAAATTATCTAATGAAACCCTGGTTCATTCTTTCATAAACAGATTTTTCCTTTTTTAAAAATTTTTATTTATATTTTGTGTAGAAAAGTTGGTGTGTAGGCCAGGGATGCTGGGGGTGAGAGGATTCACTAGAGACAGAGTGGGAAGCAGAACAGGCAGATCTACTGAAATACACTGCTGAGGGGAGCAACAAGAGAGACAGGAACAGTCTGCTGCACCATGTGGATCAGCTCCTTGGCCTGTTATCAAAACTCAGGTCTTTGCAGTGATAATGCTGAGACTTAGGCCACCATAAACAGGTATTTAAGTAGTTTGGTTTAATAGGAAAATATTCACTGCCCTTACTCAGAAAGTAGCCTTAGTATTTGAGAATTACAAGATTCCCACCCCACCCCCATCCAAAAGTAGAACATGAAACCTTGTGTAATCTGAAATGATGTAAAGTAAGCAATCACCATTCATTTGAAAGGAAAAATTGATTGTTCTCAGACCCAAAAAGTAATATATCAAAACAAAGCATGTAAGGGCCTCCCTGGTGGCGTAGCGGTTGAGCGCTGCGCTGTGGAGCTGTCGGCAGCGGTGATGCGAGTTCGACGCCCAGCCGGGGAGAATCCCGCATGGTGCGGCAGGCCTCTCCTGCCTCGCCCACTGCTCCCCTTAGCAGTGTATTTCTGATCTGCCTGTTCTGCTCCCCACTCTGTCTCTGGTGAAGCCTCTCGCCACTCCACACCTCTGACCTGTACCCCAGCTGTATGTATAAATAAATAAATCTTTAAAAAAAAAAAAAAGAAAAAAAAACAAAGCATGTAAAACTTAGAGTAACACTAATACACAGAAAAAGCAGTGCTGATATAACGAATACGCTGCCTGCATAAAGTAGTTAACAGGGAAGGAGCTCGGTGTTGCCATTTTTATTGCTGGCTTGTGTGCTTCCTATAGAATGAGTGCTATAAAACAATGCTATTTTAGCCTTTTGCTGTAAAGCAAAAATCCTCTTTGGATTTCTTTTGGTTATGGAAAGCGGGTATTCGTGTAGGTCTCTTATAAAAGTGAAGCAGCGTAATACACTTTTGAAAGGTAGAGGATACCTGTACTTCCTGGGAAAATTTTCTTGTACCACATCAACCCAGGTAGGCAGATGAAGGATCTGTTAATTCACCTTCAGGTATTTATTCAACAACTGGCATGTGCCAAGCCTAAATTTTTAACATGTTTACTACGTTAAAGATGCTTGGTTTTCTCTAAGGAGGCAGAATTATAAATACATGGGTATAATTAAAAAGAATGCCCCATACTTCTCAGCCTCTGGGATGACACCAACTTCAGATCAGGTAAGTTAGTTTGTTTCTGGAAGAAGTGCTTGAACAAGTTTATTAATAGGAGTTTTAGTGTAATGGGAATCCAAAAGGCATATTTTATTTCAGACATCCTATATATATTCAGAGTTGGCTTCATTTCATGTACAATTTTGTTTTTAAATGTTTTCCCAAATTTCCTATTCTAACCTGTGGTTACATCTCAACAAAGCATGGATTTTGAATTAGGGATTGTGAATTGCACATAGAAAATTTAAAGAAATCTTTCCTCTTGAATGAATACTTAAGCATTTTTTTCCTTGTACTTCCAGGTTTCTTTGTAGTGTGTCTTAAGGGTTTCACTTTGAGTTTGGAATCTTATGTCAAGTGAGCACACTTGGGAGGAAATTAAGTCACAGTAAATAATGGCACATAGAAAAAATAGTGAGGCTTTTTGGTCTTAAATTTATATGAATATACTCCTAGCCTTGTCTTGACTCTGGAATGGGTGGACTCATTGCTAATATTCTATGGCCCAATATCTTCAAGTTTCTCTAATATTCTACCGACGTGTTCATTTTTGTGCATTTGATGCTTTTTTGGTTTCCTTTATGAAATTTGTGATACAGACTGCCAGTCACATCACTACGCCGGTGAGAAAATAATTACTGCCATTCCCCTGGTACACATTTTTGTCCCACATCTTCAAAATCTTTCTTAGCGTGGTTGGGATCTTAATTTTAAGATTTATTAGAAATGTTTTTGGGAAACTTTTAGGATATTAAGAAGTAAATATATTTTGGTATGCTATTTCTTTAAAAATATTTTTAACATACCCCTTATATGAAAGAGAAATTAAATGACCATGTGCATTAAAGAAAACTGCAGGTCTGTACCTTGGAATTTCATCACAAAATTTCCCATGTCTAATTAGAAAGCTGACTTTCTTAAATCTCTTTTTCTCCTTTGCCTCATTTTTCATGATCCAAACACACGCATTAGCTACAGTGTTTAATTTACATTCTCTATGAAAAAAAGTGACCTGTGGGTATGCAAACTGCATTTTGATTTTAAATAGAACTCAAGAAAATTCAAATTACGTTAATATTATTGATATTCCAAATGTTTAAATGTGTGTATGAATTTTTCAGCTCTGAAAGGTCGCTAACTCTGCCATCTATTTACTTCCAGTAGTTTCTTTATTCTCATGACTCTATTCACCCACTTAAAATTCACTTTCGAAAGGAAAAATTCGACTTTGGTAGTGTTTGGTAATGTGAAATATAGGGATTTGCTGGTGGCATTTCTATTTTTGTCATTGAAAAGCTGCATTTCCAGGGTTCTGATAACCCCAGGTGTTTATTGGTAAACAAGAAGTAAGTATCCATTTCTTTTAGAAGATCAAATAACTTAAGTACATTAGGTATTTGCAAAAATATGTTCTTCCCAATGTATGATCCAAACAGTAATACATGTTTTTCAATATAAAACTGGTTTCAAACAATTGAATCTTCCTAAAGAAAATGAGTAAAAGATTTTTATGGTCCAGTTAGTTGAGTTCAGATACCAGGCACGTGAATGTGTTGTTTTATTTGCCTCACATTTGAAAAAATGTATTTATTTTCTAATTGTTCGTAACAGAGCCTTATTCCAATGTAACCAGACTTTTCTTGTGTTAAGTATATGTTGGGAATGAAGATTTCAGAAGTATTCCCTAACTCAAACCTGAAAAACCTGGTGTTAGTGTTGGGTGATTTCCAGTGACCCTGTGACTCCCTTCTTCCTGCCCCCTGTGTAGATTTGGAACTGGGCAGCCATTTTTGTTTTTGGAAGGGAAAGGAGACAGATATAATGAATGACTTTTATTGTGTAATATTTCAAACTCTTGAATGCATTCGAATGGGATGGAAACTGTTCTGCCCTGTGTCATAGCCAAAACAAACAAAACATATTCCCTAAACCTGGATGTGTGTTTCTCTCAAGCTGGCAGTAGTTAGAGCTCAGCTCTCAAACAAGAATTTGGTTTGACAATTTTTAGCCCTTGTTCAACTGACTATTTAGGATAGGTCACAGCCAAAGTAAATACTGTGGGGAAAAATTAATATACATATTTACAGCTTGCAAGTGGCATTTTTTCCCTAAATGTTAGATATTTATCTCAAGGAATTGCATTTGTGGTAATACTTTTAAATAGATTGCTTTTTTGCTAATATTTTTTAAATGAACTTCTCTTCAATAATAGTAACTCCAAATGTAAATACATTCTACAGAGGTCCCTAAAGAGTGATAAATGTTTGAGTTTAAGTATTTAAACACTAAGAATCTGAGAATTCTAGGACTATCAGACCCAGCAAATAGGCAGTAAAACCCCATTGATGGTCACCGTCTGTGGCCTCTGCGGAATCTGTAGTGAGCGTCAGTGACCCTTTATGATGCCCCTCTGACACGGCTCCCAACTCCAGCCACCCCCACTTAGTTGTCAGGAGTTCCACCCTTTGGAGCTGTGGGGAGAAGTCACTTTGCACAATCAAGATAATTCACTTTGTAGAGCGCCATCCTGCTTCATGACCCTGGCAAAATAGATTTTATGAGTCACAATAGTAATTTTGAACTTATGGTCACATATGACCAACAACAGGCTCTTGATTTCTGCCTTAACCAAGACATGCTGGAAACAAATGCTAAAGCCAGGCAACCTGTGTCTCCCAAGTGGAGCGTAGAATCAATCCAGCTCTCCAGTTAGAAAGCCTCTCCAGTTTGAAAAACAGAATTCTGACTTTCAGCAAGTGTCCTGTTGAACAGTAGCAGACATGAGTGGGAGTGGGACTAAGCCACTGGATAATTCTGTTGCCCATTACCTTTTTATACAACACACGTGCTGCAGGAAAGCACTGCCGGCATCCTGCGCTTCAGTTAGAATCAGGTGGTGGAGTCTGCTCCTGTCAGCTGGCCTGGCAGGCATGTTCTGGACAGAAATCACTTTAAGGAGCAACTGCTTCATTTTTTGCAGTGTGTGTACCTGGTGGGTGAGTGGGTATTGATGAGGTCCATGGCTCGCAGACTGCCGAGAGACCAAGGTGAGCGTAAGATTCAAAGGGGATGGAGATACAGACTTCCTGGGTAGAAAGCAGGCTCTTATTTTTCCCTTGTTAAGTGTTGCTTCAAATTCTTCATATTCAAAGTTAACCAAGGAAAATTTATTTTTAGAGTTAAAAATAATGTAGCTACTCCAATCAAATTGGATTCTCCATTGTGGCTTCCTTCCCCTCAGAAGCAAACAACCCAGCTTTCCTTTGAGTAGTCACCTAAGGCCACCTGCTTGGACTCATGACCCTTCATCTAGCCTTTCACCTTCATCTTGGCTTTTTGTTGTTTTTCTTGGTCATCCACATTATAGTAAATCATACAAAGCACCCTATGGTATTGTCATGCATCCTTGTAGAAGCACAAGGCAAGATGTACTTTGTTCCTATCTTGTAAATAAGTTGAGTAAGAGGGAAGTGACTTTTCTGTTGGCAGCTAGCAATGATAAAACCTGGAAGACAGTGGGCCTTCGGTACTCAGCCTGTGGTTTATTTCCCTCCTGCTGCCTCCTCCACACTCTAGCATAAGAAAGTGAGGCCATTGAGTACTTGTGGACTGTTCCTGTACGAGTTTCCAGAATCTCTCATAATCAAAAGTTGCATCTGTTTTCTTAAAACTAAGTGACTGATGAGTGTTGACTGCCCTTCACTTTTCTGATCTAACTTGTTTATGAAGCGGGCACTGGGAGGAGGGAAAAGCCAGGGTAGTACTACCTAAACCAGAAACGCAGGCTGCATCTGCATGTAGAAACCACACTTTGAACAAGCAGCATTCTGGACTCAGTCCTGAACCGTTCGGACTCAGTCCTGAGGCGTGTGCTAGTGTCCTGCAGCCGTCCTGTGAGTGTCTGCATGGATTTATATCTCGCCTTTCTCTAAGTGAGGAAAACAATTCTAGGCCTATCCCAAACACTTCTGAAGTTTGTGTCCTTTTGACATTTCCCTGCCTTCCCAGCTCAAGCTCTGCCATCTGCACAAGCAAAGAGCTGTAACCACCAGGCCAGAGCTGTAACAATATTAAGATGTTTTCCTCAACCTTGTCCCCAGAAAGATACTCTACTTCCAGAAGATTGTTTTCCTCTGAGCATTACATCATGCATTGATTCAGTTCTTGGAGGAAAAAATTGGACAAAATATAATAGATTACCTCCTGGGGAAACATACTTAGGTTGTTAAGTATTCCCACCAGAAAACTAAGAAACTGCTTATATATTACTATTCTGTCCACATTTAACCTTTCACCTATTGCAGCTGAACAGGGTGCATTTTTGTGCAAAGGTTTTTGTTTTAGCGAGGGTCAAAGAACTTTTCTCCTCTATTTTTCTAAGGGATACAAGTATTCTTTGTTTTTGCCATCACCAGACTTTCGGACTTCATGAGCACAGACCCTGGAGCAGGTTAGGGTGCAAAAGAGTTTCCTTTCATTATGTAAGTGTTGCCTCCCAAGGAGGGAGAAGGGGGCCAGGGCACAGCTAGCATGGGGGAATCTGCTCAATCTAATTTTCCTTACAGGTATTTTGGCCTCTGGGGCTCCATGCCCAACAGAAAAGCAGGCCACACTTGTGGGGCATTTGGGGGGGGACACCTGGGTTGTGCAGATAGTGTGACCTTGTGAGCAATATCCGTGTTGGAGAGAAGGATCGAGTTTCCTCTTTGCTGGGAACCGGTTCTCTGAGAAAGATGCAAATGATTGATGAAATAGCTCCCATCCAATAAATAGTGCAGTAAGGAAAGTGGGAGCTGTTCTCTTATCCAAGTTTGTGAATTCGAGTAGAGAAGGGGAGGGATGGAGTTGGCCGCACCGTTTGCTGGCTTCAGACAGTGATCACTTGGAATGGAAGGAGAATGGAGGGAAGAGCTGATGAACCAGAGGGACCGGTAATAAAACAGCAAGCCTTTCATCACCACATGCCCAGCTGGTGACTGGAAGCCAGTCAGCATCCAGAGCCTAGTTAACACATTAGAGGCCCGTGTTGTCTGTTGGCAGTTCACACTGGCAGGATCACCCGCGACTGGATTGGCAAGGCCAGTTTCCTCTTCTGAGACAGAAACATTCTAACCATGTCAGCAAAACTTGCTGTCTTACAAATCTCACTCGGAAGAGTGGCACAGTCTCATGGGGGCACTGAATCTATGCCCTATTCCTTCTACCCTACACGAGCCCCTGTGGCCCAACCCTGCCCCCGACTGTCAGACCCTGCACTTCTGAGGTGAGCCCTAAGGAGACGGCAGCCCTGGGGGTCCCTGGATGAGGGTACGTAGGAAATTTCTATTGTTTTTGCAACTTCCTGTGAACCTACCACTATTTAAAAAAAAATTTAAGTACAGTGCTTACAACAGCAAAAGCTTCTGTTTATCTGTTACGTCATCTGAAAAGTGGGAAAGTTGGCGATACCCACTTTATGAAAATCAAGCACCATGGATGTGGCTCCCCTTATCGTCATTATCCAGGATTCTTTCACATTTTCTTGTAACAGAATCCTGATCCCAGGACCAAGGGCAACTCAGAGAACAGCGCTCTGGTGGCTGATTTCCCATGTGCCCTTGTTTCACTGATCTCCTTATCCCGCCCATGTTACAGGTGCGGGAGCTGGGACTTGGGAGGTAACAGGATTTGCTCAAGGTGACACTGCAGCAGAGCTGCAGTTAGGAGCTTGCCTAACTCTCAAGTTCATTCTCCTCTCAACCTTCTGAAGAGAAGGTTGTAGTTGGAGAGGCAAATATTTGGGGGTTGGTGAAAGAGGAGAGCCAGAGTTCTGCGGGGAAGGTGAGCATTTTCTCTATGCCACATTGGCTAATGCGATCAGCTGTGTCCTTGGTGGGCCGTGGCCGCCCTGTGCCTCGGGGCTCCAGAGGCAGTGACTGCCCGATGACATTTTGAGGGCATCTTCCCACTTCAAGTCTTGCTCTCATGTCCACACCCGTAGCCTCACGCTGTGTGTCTTCAAGAGGAAGTCAGCCCACTGGTGCTTGCATTTCAATTGCAGCACAACCTCATGTATTCCTCACTCCTTTCAGTTTTTCTGTGTCAAAATGTGTGTTGTGTGGGGGGAAGGGGGGAAGGGGTGGTTGTGTATAACCAGCAAGGTCGCTTGTTCTACAATCCAGTCCTGAATGCACTAGTGTATGCTAAAACTTTAGAGCACCCTAGTCAAAACGCCCAGCTTGCTCTAGTGTTCACCACCCAAAATGTATCCATCTGTGTGGTTTCACAGGAAAGGCATTTTAGATAAGGATTGAGGCAGCTCACCAGAGATTCTCTCCAGAGACTAGCAGAAGAATAGAGTTTCCAGCAGAAGGGTCTTGCCCATCCTAAACCCAATTCTGGGGGTAATTCCAGTTCAACAGACACCTTTTCATCCTCCTGGGCACCTCAGCCCAGGAATAAATCTCTGTGAGTTGTTGAGTTGTTGACAGCTGCTGCCATGTCTGTCGGGAGGTCTGGGATGCGGAGCTGGCATAGGTCCTGCATTGAAGACTTGGGAGCAACAAGTGTCAGAAGGAATGTTTATTAAATGATAATTACCATATCTGGAGTCAAGCATAAATTTAGTTGGCATGCTGGCTTTAAGTTGAGAGACTGATTAAAGTCAGGGGTCCCTTCTGCTTCTTACTTTAGCTCAGATATTGATACTAAGAAATTTTAGCTTGAGAATGGGAGCGCCCTTTCAAAGGGAAAGCTGTCCCATTTCCCCCAATGGCTTCTGCAAAGGGCTTTATGAATCCAACGTTAAAGATTGTGTCTTAAACTTCATGGTGATTCAATTTCACCTATAACATAGTCCTATGCCATGGACACTGACACTCTAAAATGTCAATTATAAAGTGTCAGGGCATATTATTTTGTTCATGTAATCTGGAAGACTTGCCTGACAGATAAAATCACAGAGTCATTGGGATGCAACCAAAAAAAGTCAGGGACTAATTTTTCCAAACATCTCACTTTGTAGGTGAGGAAACTTGATGGCCAGGGAGCTGGAGTAACTAGTTGTGGTCACACAGCTTCCATCGGCAAGTCTGGGGCCTGGGCCCTGAGCACAGGATGGCTGCCTCTTCCCTCTGTCTGCTGCGCATGGTATGCACATGCTGGCTGCCACGGGGGCACCCCTCAGCCCTCTGAGATGGAATGAATGAACAGGCAGACAGTTGTAGGAACCAATGACCAAATTTAATAAACATTCCTATCGAGAGTTGACATAATATATACATGGTGAATTCTAAAGTTAATGGGCACAAACCAGAGGTTTATTTGTGCCAAGAGACCTGGGGCATCAAGGAGAGAGGAGGAGGTTTCACCCAACAAGAACGAAGTGACTTCTCATGACAAAACCTTGCCTGTCAGTAGTGGCCCTGCCTCAGATTTGCCCAAAAAGGAGCCCTCATACACTATTGGTGGAATGTAGACTGATCCAGTCCCTATCGAAAAACAACCCAGAGGTTCTTCAAAATATTAAAAATAGATCTACCATATGGTCCAGCAATTTTACCAAAGAATGCAAAATCACTAATAGAAGGGATATGTGCTCTCCTTTATTCACTGCTGCACTATTTACAGTAGCCAAGTTACGGAAATGACCTAAGTGTCCAATGACAGCAGTGGATTCAGATGTGGTACAATAGATTTGATGGCCAACCCAGCCCCAAACTCAGTTTGGGTTTTAGAAAAAAAAAACAAAACAAAAAAAGAGAATAAAAACCCATGGCAGAGCTTGCCTGCCCAACTCCAGCACAAGATGCGCTACCTGGGTTACAGTTTTGAATCCCAAGTTGGTTTTGAAAACAAACCGGGTTTGAGCTCCTGCTGGCACCAATTAAGTTGAGGCCTGCACTAGCACCAATCAAGTCTTAGAAGGAACTAAACAAGCAGCAGCTTTGCTGGTCAGTGCATGCTAACCTCTGCGAACCTGTCACATACATCCTGGGCCTGAACCCTGGGGGTACTGACTTCATAGTTCTGATCCTGATGGGCTTCCAAAATTTTATTTCAAATAATTAATTGCAACTTTTTGCAGTTTTGTGACTAGCTAGAAACAGTTATTTTATACCTAGATACTTTTAGTGAGGTTTTTTTTTTTTTTTTTCCTTTTTTAACTTCTAAACATGAGCTCCTCTCCAACAATCAGAGTTGTAATTTATTTGCCCACTTCCCAGGCGGATGTAGCTGACTGGTCTGGTCCGATCCTGTTCTGCCTAAATGACAGAGCACAGCATCATCATCTCAATCCACTGGGGTGATGCATCCTTAAGAGATTTCTAGTCCTGAGGAATTAGAGCTAAATGCGTGGTGGTGGGTGGGAGACCCTCCTACTGCCAGCACTGACGGCACTTCCCACAACGCCCTGTGCTTGCATCAGGCGATTCTGGGTGATCTGGAAGGAAGATGTTTCTTATGTAGACAAAAATCAATGATTTTGAGGACCCCAAAGAGAATCATTGATTTCACAACAGTTTAACAAAGTCAACACTTTCCCCCCTTGAATCATTAGATCCTGCGGTTTCTGAACACGGGGCAGAGGGGAGAACAGCCTTCTCACCGGCTGCCTCAAAACGCGGCTTCTCGGCTACAGCCACGTCTCGGTTCACGCCTCACTCGGGACAGCAGCCGTCACCCCGAGGCTCTCTCTGGAGCGGCCACTCACCACGGGGGTGAGCTATTTCCCAACTTAAGATGCGCAAGTCAGGCGAGACTTTGTAACTAGTAGCACCGGGGTTGAAAGCTGACCGCGCGGTCCTCTGTGGTTCCCCTGGGTCGGTCCCGCAGGGACAGAGTGTCTTTGAGCGGGGGACAGTGTCTCCCTCCAAGGAAAGAGCCCGAGAGTTAGAAGTCGGGGCCCTGGTTCGGGGCCTGGCTCTGCGACCCCCCGGCCCGAGTCACCTCGGGGAGCGGCTGCGCCTCCACATCGGGCTTCATCACCATCAGCTGGGCGGGCGCCTAACGGGGCTGCCGGGGGACTAGAGACGACAGTGATGGCACAGGACTTGTACAGTGTAAGAGGTGCTGACTATGCTTATGTGTCCTCAGAGCCTCCCCCTGTGCAGCATTTAATTCATTTTTGTTGAACTTCACCTGTTTTAAGAACAAA